>NW_022045968.1:144500-180992 GCF_001654015.2 Drosophila navojoa
TCTTGCCACCAAATGTATAAGCGGGTGTATGATCCAATCGGGTTTTCTCTGGTGAGTAATCACCAGGTGCCGGTGTACCATTTGTAATCTTCACTTCGTGCTTTCCAGCTAGGGAGAAGGCAGGACTGTGATCCAGTCTGACTTTCTCTGGGGAGTAGGCTCCAGGAGCAGGAGTATCGCTTGGTTTGTGAAGATCATGGCGGCCAGCAAAGGAGAAGGCGGGATTATGGTCTAGTCTGACTTTTTCGGGGTGGTAATCACCAGGGGCAGGGGTGTGGTTCTCAACCTTGGGGTCATTCTTGCCACCAAATGTATAAGCGGGTGTATGATCCAATCGGGTTTTCTCTGGTGAATAATCACCGGGTGCCGGTGTACCATTTGTGATCTTCACTTCATGCTTGCCAGCTATGGAGAATGCAGGACTGTGATCCTGACGGACTTTTTCAGGAGAGTACGCTCCAGGAGCCGGAGTATCGCTTGGTTTGTGAAGATCATGGCGGCCAGCGAAGGAGAAGGCGGGATTGTGGTCCAGTCGAACCTTTTCTGGCTCATACGCGCAAGGTGCTGGTGTTTCGCTAGTCTTCTGTGTTTCGTGTCGCCCGGCAAATGAATAAGCAGGATTGTGATCGTGCCGTACTTTTTCAGGACTGTAGTCGCCTGGTGCTGGTGTTGTGTTTTCAATGTGATGCTCATGCTTACCAGCGAAACTAAACGCTGGCGTGTGGTCGCTTCGATATTTTTCCGGGGCATACGAGCCTGGCGCTGGGGTAGCGCTAACAGATTTCACTTCATGTCGACCAGAGAGTGTATAGGCTGGCGGATTGTCCAAGCGCACTTTCTCCGGCTGATAGGTGCCGGGTGCTGGTGTATCTTGTGACTTGCTAACCTGCACACGTTGACCAAAGCTAAAGGCTGGAGTTTTACCTAGGACGCATTTTTCTGGCTCGTATGCGCCGGGTGCTGAAATACAGATGGTTGTCTTTAATTAGTTAGTGAAATATGTTCGTTCAAAATACTGCAAGTGGATGGATCAAAGCGACTTACCAGGCGTAGCATCAACAACATCGTGATTAGATTTGCCGGCAATACTAAAAGCGGGTGCCGAATGCAACTTTGACTTTTCTGGACTGTACGTACCAGGTGCTAGCAAAATAATATAGATTATTTAATTTCGATCAGATCAAGAGTAGATAGCTCAAGTGTGAATAGCCCACCTGGAGAATCGTTGTGCTGAATGTGCTTCGTCTTCAGACCAAAACTATAGGCGGGTGTATGATCTAGAACTGTTTGCTCGGGTTTGTAGGTACCGGGTGCTGCAAATTGTATTAAGTGAGGTCGATAAGCAAACAAAACTAAATAAACTCATGCTCTACTCAATGTACTGGATACTGTACTACTCAATGTACCCATAAGACGTAGGTAAATACTAATTCAAGTGCAAAACTAATCGTTGATTGAGAAAGCAAATTCATAATTCCCACTTATTTGTTTGTTTTTGTTGCTAAGTGTCTACAAACCTGGCGTGTAGTCAGGCCGCAGCTCGTGATGTTTGATGCCGAAACTGAACTCTGGTGTCTTGCTGAGTTTCACCTTCTCGGGAGAATAGGCGCCAGGAGCTGCGGGATAGACATATAGATATTACAACCCAAGGCGCGTGATTTATGCGTAAAGCTGTGGTAAGTTTGAAAGCCAAATTTCTAACTAGAGTACTACGAGTGCCTCATTTTGCTGGACTGGGCTGGGTTGGGGTTGGGGTTAGGGCTACAACAACATATTACCTGGTGTATGCTGATCGTGTTGGATTTTAGTTCGTCTACCAAATGTGAAACGTGGCGAATTCTTTCTTGATTGCGTGACCTTTTCAGGACAATAGCTATTTGGCGCTGTTAGTGTTAATAAAACAAAATAATTTTGGTAGGGATAACGACATTTTATTTGTTAAGACTATGCAACGAAATGCAACTAGTGATGGGTTATACTGCAAAAAACGGAACTAAATAAGGTTAGGAGTTACAAGTTACGAGTGTTGCAAAGTGCCTAACAGACTAGAAGGAATCTACCCCACACCAAGATGAAGAAGTGACGGAGAGGTAAAAGTATAGAGAGTACACAGATAAAGAGAGAGAGAGAGAGATTGAGCACATGCAAGAGAGATTTGTGTTATTGCAACTGGGTTAACAGCTCAACGTTAGCCAGTTAGTTGTGTTACCTGGATTGTTAACTAGGTAAACGTTAACCTTAATGCGAAAGGAATATCGAGGCGCACGCGGCTTAATGACATCAAGCGGCACCACTTGATAATGGTTGGGACCTAAAATAACCGTTGGTTTTGACAGTCGGTGGTTGGGTCAAATTAATCAAAGAAGAAAAATGTTTCCATTAAAATTTAGATCAAATTAAGAAAAAAAAAGAATAAGCCAAAATATAAAATAAAAAAAGTAAACAAAATAAAACAGATACTACAGAAAAACTTTGTGGCTATAATACAAAAGAGAGTTTTATAATCAATAAGGTAGCGACAGATAGACATAGTGCCTCGAGTGATTAAAATGTACGTACCTATTACTAATAAAAATCCCCAATAATATATTAAATTAACAAAAATTTAATTAAATGTATAAAAAAAAATATTGAACCATATGTATATATTATACACTTAAGGAGCAAAACGTAAATTGGATTCGATTTGTTAATCCTTATACATACATATATAAATATTCTATATATACAAAAACATTTGACTATCAAAAGTTACGTACATTAGATCAATTTGATAGGATCATACCACAAGCTATGTTTTTAATCAATTTACAAAGACATATTGTATAAATTGAGAACTTTAGCTTTTAAAAGAATTTATAATTTATAATTTTAATTTTATAATTTAATGATTGTATATACATATGGATAATTTAAGTTTTGCTCTTTTATCGTAAATAAATTCTATAAATAAAACAAAAACCATGAACAAAATAGATAATCTTAGATTTTAATACACATTCGCTTCAAGAACAATGCTACTAAAGAGAGAGAGAGCAAGAGAGCGACTACTTAAAAGAGAGCGAGATGAATATACTCTAATATGAAGCAAGCAACTACAGCTACGTGACTACAGGGTAACACACATACAGCGAGAGGCAATGCAAAACAGAGAGAGATAGAGAGAGAGAGAAAAGGAGAAAGAGTGTAAGTGAGAGAGGGAGAGAGAGTGAGATTGCTCTCAAATGCAGCGATTACTTACGCGCTGCTGAGATGATTCTTTCAATGGAATTATTATTATTGTTCGATATGATTTCTTATATATGTACAACATGGATTGGATGCGTCTGCCTGCAGATATTACTTGATGCTTGATGCTTGATGATGCCTCTGCAAGTCCATTTAGTCCATTAGCGTTAATGATGCGCATGCAACCAAACCATTGGCCAAAAACCATTCAAACAACCAACAAGAACACCAAAGCACAAAACAACCAACAAACTCTTGAACACTGTTCGGGACTGCGGGACCTGGGACCGTTGCGACTTACCCGGTATCAGCTGGTACTTGGTATGGGGCGGCCTCTTGCCAAATGTGTATTTGGGCGTGGCATCGATGACGGCCTTCGATGCATTCATCACGTCATATTCGCCCGGGCCCGGATTAACAAAACGCGTCAGCTCCTTGGGACGACTTTGAAGTGTGGCTGCGTGAGGGCACTCCTTGCCTCTGGGCACCATGCCGGACACATTGTACTGGGCGGGCCCGGGACCTGTCGTTTCATCTTTGGTGGCCGGCTTATGGCCAAAGGAATATGCCGGTGCGCCCTTCTTCTTGGAGTCTGGCACTTTGCTGCCTAAATGAACAGAGAGAGAGAGGAAGAGGGAGGTGCATCAGTTACTAGTATTCAGGTTTAGTCTCTATCAACAACCCACCGATCAGCGTGGGTAGCTGCACAATAGCCGGTCCCGGATTACTCGTCTCCGCCGCAATTCGACGCGTGCGCACGGTGGGCGTCCAGGGTCGCTGCTCGATATTGCCAGCCATGGTGAGAGTACGTATTATACGCAGCGGTGCACAAGGACCAGTAATCTTCGGCTTCTTATATCTGTACTTACTACGAAAGCCAACCTGCAAGAAGAATTACAAATATGCTGAGTACTCTAATTGCTTTCTGCATTGCATTCTGTTCCGCACAGTTTTATTCATGTTGTTGCAGTTCTTGGCGCACAATCAGGTGTCTCTGTAGACGATTCGGTTTGAAATTTTTTGGCTTAGCAATTGGAAAATTTAACGAAAAATATAAACAAAAACTTGAGTTTTAGTGTTGTTTTTGCTTTGAAGTAAACACAAAAGAGAAAGAAAAGGGAACTCTAGTAACCTCATAAACCAAATGCTTAAATTAACATCAAATCAATGACGTAAAATCCATATCGTCCATAAACTCAAGACAAACAAGCGCACAATAATTGAACGTGATCGACTAGTAAGTACCCTGAAATGATGGTGTCGAGGACAGGAAACATAGTTGGTACTCATATTTCATGCCAACAGATTTGTTGAAGTGCAACACGAAAGTCTTGGTTCTTTAAGGTATCTGAAAGCAAGATATTCAGCAAAATGTAGAGCAAGGTCCACCTATTTCTAGCCAATCAATACGAATTTCCTATCTGTTCATTTGTTTCGTTTTATCCAATTATTTTGCCTAAGAACAGGGTACAAGGCAAGGGATCCCAAAACTTTGCGATTTATTTGTTTCGAATTTTCTGGGCCAGCACAGGACTAAGCAGAATTCCGGTTTGGGGTTGCCTGTGGATTTGCTTGCTCACGCCAAGACAAACAATCAAAGACAACGAATTGGACAAAAAGTTTGGGTTTGCGGTAGGCTCTTCAGCCCGTTTGACCTTCTTTTGGCAAGTGTTGGCTGCCGGCAGGCGCGAAAGCCAATACCTGATGTCTGATAGCTTTGCGCCGTGTCAGCGCTGCTCAGCTGAACTCTGAGCTCTGGTGACAGGCAGCGACGTCGCAATGTAATCGATACTAAGCGATGACGACCTGAATTGGCTTTCCTAGCGATTAGCTAACGCAATTGAACGTCAACAGAAGCAGAAAAAGAAACAGCAACAGAGGCCGCCGCGCCTTCCATTCCCATTCCATTTCCACTTCCACTCCCACTCCCTGTAGTTCACTCGGTCGCCTGGTCAACACCGTCACAAGGTTGCGCCTCCAAAAAGTATGCAAAGTGCTAATGTTGCCCATTTGGCGCATGTGGGGCCAACAAAACGATTACTTTTAATGACTTATGGAGCGACAATTGCATGCCACGAAAACGGTTACTGCACATTCGAGTGGAGCGCGTGATGTGGCTAATTGAATATATTGAAATTCGTGTCGAAGAGCTGTACGAGTAGGGTACCTAAGCAGCAGAAGCAAATTGTCCTAAGCCTTAGATATCATTCGGCACGACTTAACACGAGATGGTACAAGGAAACACGATATTATTATTACTGAGCACTACTTTACACGAGATAGTGTAAGTAGAGGCGGGTCCAGAAACGACTGGGGAAAATATGACCCGATCTAAATATTAGTTATGAGATGGTATAACAAAATTATTATTAGGCACGAGTGAGCTCGATTATTACTAAGCCTTGGAATCACTTCAAAAGAGCAGGACTCTATTACAATTCAAGTCGCAGTAAATTGACCTAGCCTAGGTCTTAACACAATTTTAAGCAACACAACGCGACCTTCAAAGAGAATCAACAACGACTTAAAGCGATTTTAAATACATCTCAATTCGACTTTTACCATGACTCAGCAGGATTCGACAAAAGTTTAATACAATATCTTACGACTCTACAGTCTATAGAAGTGACTACGAGTGGAGGAAAACTTATTTTGAGTTGAATTACAATAAGAAATTTTAAAATTTTTCTTTAAAGGGTCTTTACCAAAAGTGGACCAGAATATTAAAAAGTTATTATATTATGTGAACGATGTGAGCTATGAAATGAGACTATAAACTATGTAGAATGCGAGAATTTCGCAAGAAAAGAATGTGATCTGGCAGATGCGTATAACTTGGTAAAAGTCCTAAAGTGCAGCAATAATTCCTGGACTTTAGTCTCATGATCGTCTGCTCACGCGCTCATCTCTAGTCGCAGCTACGGAGTCGCAGCTACGGTAACTAATACCAAGACTCAGACCAAGTCCAAGTAGCTGTAGCTGTGACTGTGGCAGTGGCAGCCAAAGCGTGCAACTTCTTTGACCGTGAATTCAACAGCTCGACTCTATGTAAATATAGTTGAGCCAATTTCTGGGTGGGCGTGGCACTAAAGTAACTGCCAGTCAGCAATGAATGACAGCGGGAGATGGAGTGGGGGCGAGGATTGGCTGGCTCTTATATAAAGCAAAGCTGTTCAAATTGAGGCTAAAAAGTGGGCGTGTTAGCGCCCCGCGACCTCGCACGCAATTGAAACATGTTCATTTTCGGTTGGCTTTTGCTTTATTATATGTGTACATATACATATCCATATATATGTACACTATATGTATGTATGTGTGGCATGGCCATATGCGCCACTTTAGAACCAAGAGAATCTTACATCATCGCCGAGTCTGCACCCACGCGCGGATGCAACACCATAGATCAATCAAAGCTGCCTACACCATATATGGCCTATGCTCGACTGCTCGCTCGGCTGATGAATCAGCTTCTGTGTCTGACTGCCGGCAGACATTTGCGTGGCAATGTCTCAATGTTGCCTGCCAACAACTTATTAATCTTAATTTGTTTGTGGCCCAAAATCGCAAGCCAACTTAGTCGCATTTAATCAAATTAATCAACTGCACATGCAATGCTTGGCCAACTAGCAGGGTTACACTGTGAAAAATTAGCCTTAGAAAGAATTACGAATACGATGTGAAATGAAATTTTTGTTAGAATTAGTAGGAATAGCTATAATTTACAATGATGTTTAAACATTTATATAATGAACACTTAAGCGCAGATTTAGCTTGTGTTGGCTTAGCTGCGTGGTAAGACACTTGCACGGTAAACAGGCAGTCTCGGGTTCAAATCACACGCGGACTACTTTCTATTTTTATTTTATTTTTTTTATTTAAAAATGTATAGCTGTTAAATTAATTTTTTTTTTATTTATCATTATAATTTTTATTTTATTTTATTAATAAATTTATTTATTTATTTTTTTGTAATATAAGTATCTTTGTATATGAGCTGTTTTATTCAAATCTTATATCTCACATTTCGATTTTGCCTGCTTCAGCTACTAATTTCTCGCTGTGTAGCACGTGCATTTGATGGCTAGATTGGTCACCTGCGAGCAGGTGCTCCACAACAAATTCTAGATGGTGCCGCTGATAGTGTATCAGCAGCCAGAGAGGTGGTCAGGTCAGCAACCGGTTCGCTTGCTAATTGAGCGTATTGAAATTGATTGGAATTGAGTGCACGCCCACATTTACCGATCCCCATGATCCCCCTACCTCCTCGAGAGCGCCTCAATTTATTCGTGTGACGATGGCAGCCGCAGAAACCTGTCAGGCGGCTATTTTCGTTGCATGACACTATGCTAATGTTACGAAGATCTTGATAGATGATGCCAACTTTGAACTCGCACTTTTTTGCGCACTCACACACTCACACGCACACACACTTTGCATGAGTGTCAATAATAACAGCTAAGTAATACAATAGCCAAACAAAACCTGGCACACGTCAGCATCAATTTATGATATCAACTAACAAGAGAATAAAGCACACAAATTTTACTTTGCTTTGCCGAAAACTTAATACCCTGTATATGAGGCGTGAAGGTATTTACATTTTAGATTTGAAAATATATTATTAGCAAGGCGAACTTAGAGGTATTCTCAGCTACTTCTTATATCTGCTCATTTCATTAAAGATCTCCTTCAGCTCTAGAAGGTCTACTGAGCACAATTCAATCTTGTCTTGACGTGAGTTCAGCTAATCAACATAGAACTTGCTCACCTTCTGACTATATTAAAAGCTCAACGGCTGCGGAATGGAGAGCAACGCGACTTGCTCTGAGGGCTAGATGCAAGCTGATATAGGTGTGAGCCATTGTTCAAAGAAAGTCGAGAGCTCAGAGAGGAAATGGATTTTGTTCCATATAGAAATATATGCCGTATATATGTATATACATATGTATATGTATTTAAAAACAGCTGTATCAACCTCATTTCGCTCAATTTCTATGTGCATATCATTTGGCAAATATTCAAAAATTCACGAGCTCAACAGCTAAGCCAAGAATCTAGCGGAAATTGCCTCCGGGAAAGTTAAAAAAAAAAACAGTTCTTCTTCTTATATAGAAATTCTCAATTAACAACATACCCTCACTTCTCTCTTCACACAATCATTAATTTTAGTTGAAAGCTGACAAGCAATTAAATGTCGTAGACATATTTCAATGCAGATTTTCGTTTTGATTAATTTTTCTATTGTTAGCCACTTAAAGGCAAAAACTCGACTATGACATGACCCGAAATAGACTCTGTCAGCTTTGATTTTATAATAAATAATAATTTTTTGTTGCTCCTATTCACAATGGCCACGTTTCACGCTCTCCAAATTGCCAAAATTAAAAATGGCATAAAATGAAATGATATGAAATGAGCTCATTTTCCAGCGTTTAGAGACAACTTTTACGCCCAAATATGAGCAGATATATGTCTGACGACTAGTCTGACTTGGCCATTTCCTTTAGCCCACATTGAGCTGTCCAAAAAGCTGCTCGAGCGCCAAATGGGTCGCCAGACGGCGCCCACACACGTAACTGCGTTTTGTCTCTCAATCGAAATTGTCTTTATTTTTTGGTTACGAATTTTACGATGCCTCTATCTCGCTCGCTCACTATCTACCTGTCTCTTTTGGTATTTGGCCAGTTAGTGGTACAACAACAGCTATCGCAACAATCAACATGTTTAATTAACAGCAAAACACGCCGCAAGCCCAAGCCGAAGCCAAAAAAAGACAACACCGGCAACAAATAGAAATATCAACAAGAAAGGCAATTAGCTACAGCAAACCAACCATTAAATATCCTGTAATTAAAGCTATTTAAGATGAAGAACGCTTCTATAATTAAGATTGATAATTTGTAGAAATTTAAATAAATATGTTTACATAAGCTTTAATAGAGATAATATTACTAAGAACTGAGTTCCTAGGCGCAGATTCTGTTATCGCTATGGCCAAGCCAAATATCTATAAGTATATTCACAGCTATGCAAAACTGCACTTGTAAAACTTCACTAGCAGCTCAGTTCAGATAGAAAACTACGAGATTCATATCAAATAACTATATTACATAGCCGATATGATCTACAACACCTGCAACATCTGTACCAAGTTTCCTCAATATACATAGCTTCACAGAAAACCGAGTTCCGATAGGTATATGATATATTTGACGTAAATATACTTTCAATTTCATTATATGTATATTCTGTTATCAAAAGCAACATCTGTTTCAAGTATAAGACAGATTTTTTTACTGGAATATCAGTTCTTATAGGTAACATTCTAACTACATATGTGTTAGTTATACGATTAAATCAGTTGTAGTATAAGCACCTGCTATCAGAACCAACATCTGTGCCAAGTTTCACGAGAATAGCTTTACTAGCTGCTCAGTTCAGATAGGTCTAAGATCGGAGCGTTACATATTTAGTTCAAAAAGCGGTACTACCCATCTACTCATTACAACAACGATCATATCAAGTTGGTTGCCAAAAGTGTTTAGACCAAATGAAGACAAAAAGCGCAGTGATCAAAAGAATACACAATAACAAACTGACGTCAGCAAAACTAAGTTCGTGTGTGTGTGTCTGTGTGTGTGTTTGAACTAGTTTGTTCTCAAAATCTAATTAGATTTTGGAAACGTGCTTTTGATTTCTTGAAAGCAGCGGCCAGAACTCTGCCAAGTGAAAGCTGGAAAACAACTCCTGAGCGAGCCAAAAACACTTGAATTCCTGCCAAGATCTATGGGCTGATGAGAGCCGTTATTACATTTGTTAAACACCAGCTTAACTGATTATTGTAATTGGTAAACACCTTTTTTTGTGTCGTTTTGCAAAATTTATGACTTGGGCTCTGGGGAACAGAGCTCTGACTAATAGTTGACTTATATTTGCCTGAGTTTTGCCTGTTATATCATTTAATAAATATTTATTTTATGCATTTGCAAAGCAACAAATATATTCATAATTTATGTGTTGATTTTTTGCATACCCTATACAAAAATTTGGCATGTACAATATATGGAAATCTCATGGATCAGCCTTAGATATAAAGCAATGTTAGCTGCTCTCTAAAGAGTATCCAGCCGTCGTGCCTTCTTCTAATTTTCCTCTCCGTTTTTTTGTTGATATTGCTTCCAGGTTTTTCTACTTCTCTTTTAACTTTGGTAATTTAATTTTTGTTCGCGTTATGGTTGTTATTGTTGTTCAGCTCTCATAATCAGTGGCTTTGGAAAAAAAAGAGTTGGAAATAGACGCAAAGTCGACCGGTTTGCGCTTTGATAGAGCTGATGTCATAGGGCTTGATAAACCGCTGAGCAGCCGTGAAAAAGTGCTGAAAGGCTTCCTCGCTGTTGCCACTTGTGGCACCAAGCCGTGTGACATCAATACGACAATTGACAAAACAACGGCATAGGCAAAGGCACAGCTGTTCGAGGGGCGTGCCGTTGGCTGGGCCGGAACAGCCACAAAATGCCAATACAGATAGACACAATCGAGCCGACTTGTAACGTGCTTCCTGCCGCAACGTTCAGTCAGTCAATGAACTTTTAGGTCAGGATAAGCAAGCAGGCGACACGCAATGCCAATAGCACAGTCACAGTCACAGTCACAGTAACGGTGATAGTAATACTCACAGTCACAGTCACAGCCACAGCCAAAGTCATAGAATAGATATAGTGATGACGCCTCACTTACCCACAGGCTTTAGTCTGCGCTTCCGTTGTCTGTTTCAACTTTCAACTTTTTCAACTTTGTTTTGCACAATAAAAAACTTTCAGTTAGCGCCGAGCTAACCGTTTCAAAGGCAAACAGTCCTTGTTGCTTTTACCGCCTGTGCGGCAGGACTTTCAAAACATCTGCGTTAGACGTTGCCAAAAAAGCACAACAGCAACAACAGCAGCTGCAGCAACACAACGCGAGCGATTTCAATTTGTGGGTGAGCTGGGGCTGACTGCGAACGGGGGGAACTTAAAGGGGGGACAAGGGGAGTATTTTGTTTTCGTTGTTCGGTGATCGTTAATTGAGTTAAAGTAACAGCTGTCGCACTGTTGGTGCGCACGGTAAATTGAAATACTAGAAATTGCCAATAATCTAATAAATTACGATTCAACTTTTTTGTTTTTGTTTTATGTTCGTAAGTCGTTTTTCCCGAATTAAAAATTAATGGTTTCTATATCTTTGTTTTCAAATGTAACGCACTCGAGCGCTGCTGTACACAAACTGAGCGCCAAAGTTGAATTCAGTTGCCTTTTTGGTTTGAGCAGCAGCGGAAATAACAGCAGCTGTAATGTAATGTGATGACACAAATAACAGCAAGAACGGCGGCTATGTAAACTATAACAGCGACAGCTTGCGGCTAGCGGCTGTAGAAGCAGCCAGCATGCAAGCAATAACAGATGCAGTTTTAACAGCAAGACATCAGCAACTTTAGCAGTTTAACTAATAACAGCGCAACTGTAAGCAATAACAGCAGCAGAACGAATTGTAGACATAACAGAAAGCAATCATGTGAGCAATAACATTGGCTTTTTCAATAACACTTATGTTGCCATATGTTCAATTTCAGTTAGTTTATTTACTAATAGCAGCAAAGACAACAGAAAATTTTATAGAACTTATCATAATTTGCTCCTAAATGCCAATACAAAAATATTCATATTTATATTTTTAACAACATTCAGTTTGGGGTCTGCTTTTTAGTAAAGAACTAAATTCAAACGTTTGCTTCCGCAAGTAAATGCAGCTGGTAAAGTTTCGTTGCAATTTTTGTCAATTGTTACATAATAATAGCAGCCTTAACAGCTACCCTAACAGCTGCAATTCAACCTACTCGGCGTTGGCGCCTTGACAGTTAATGAACTTCTCTTCGACCACCTCTTAACGGTTTTATTTTTATTCAATTATTTTAACCTTCGCCGCAAATTCTGGCCTTTTACGTTTTCAACTGGAAGTTGAACGTAGTGCGATTCGCCCACATTTCCTTAGCGAACAGCTGAATTGTTTAATGGCTCATTGAATTGCGATAAGTTCGTTTAGGTTTTACTCAGCAGCCCAGCCGTTTATGGCGCTTCAGTAATGCCGCCTCTTATGTATGTTTGTTATATAATCATCATCATTCTTACTGCTGCGGTCACACACACATGCACGCACAGATTCAGACGGACAACCTTCACCCACACATGCGGCAAATGGAGCGTAAACCCAAAACCATATAAGATCATTTTTCGCTATTCTCGATATAGATGCTCATTTTGCAATGTAATTAGCTTCAGTGAACAATTTTATTGGGTTTTCGCATATTATTATCTCTAAATATTTTAAGCCTGTATAATGTTAATCGATCGCACCTAACTGAAAGCATTTTCTATGCAAACGCTTTGGACATTTAAATTGAACTGATAATCTCCACACAATCAGATGTAAACAAATTGATTTTTTTTAGATGTTATTCTAATAATGAACATCTGTTCTACTTGATTCATTTGCACTGGCCATAATTAGCCAAGCGAACAGACTGCTTGATTGATGCTAAAGTCAAGCCTATAAGACTCCATACAAAGCTTTCATAGAAACGTCGACCTACAGTTTTCCAGATTTTCCTTTAAGGTTTACCGCAACACTCTATTGTATTCAAACCAATATTATATAATTCATTTAGGTATACTAAACAAAATTTAATGTACGTCTTCATATAATAGAGTCTACTTTCGGGAGTTAAAATATAGTAAAACAATTTATTGTGTTTACAATAAATACATTTTCATGCATATTTAGGATCATTTATTTTCATATTCTTTTATTTTTATTAAGTAGCAATATCACGTTGATGACTTTTTCCGGTTTTCGTGGGCTTACGATATTAATAGCGATAGATGTGGATTTATGTAAGACGGTATACATATACATACATATACATATATATAATTATAGGCGCAATAAATCAATGAAGCGGCGTGTTAATATAGGTATTCTATACGTATTATTGAGAATGTGTGTGTGTATATATATAGGCCGATATATATCGTAGGAGTTAGGTCGGCCTAAAACCCCAGCAAATAAACAGGAAATCGTTTGGTTTATGGACGTACAACTTATAACTTTATGAGTTTATCTATATGTAGAATGCATGTTAATGCTATGTCTACTATATATATATAGTGTAAACATATAGTAGTATATACTATATATATACATGTAGTTGGTTGTCATGGAGCTTACAAGCTATTCATATAAACGCATGTCTTAGACTAAGCATTGCTATCAAAACTGTATCAAAATTTCTATAAAACGTATTCCATTTTTATCTGTTATGTATGGGCATACACTTATCTTTATTAAATATTCTTCTTCGTTTTAGCTGATTTGATTTGTGGCTGTATTTTAATTTGATTTCTTTGGTGTTCGATTTGCAGTGAAATTTATCGTTATCGATTTCGATATCTATATATATAATATGTTATTGTTTATAAGTCTTGTGATTTCAGTTGCTTTCGGTTTGGTTCTCTCATTACTCTTTAATGGAATCGGGTTGTTTGGCTCGCAAATATATTTTGGCTGTGAAACCGAATTCAAGTGCATACAGTTCTGGCCCATTGTCTTCGAGGGCTTTTGCATCTATTCATGTTATTTTGTTGTTCTTGTTGTTATTGTTTATGTCTTGTGTAGTGAGTACTATGGGCATTGGCTGAAAGAACAATAAGAATGTGATAAACAATAAGCAAAGAAAAGAAAAATAAAAATGGTATACAATAAAACTAAAATTCTATCGGCTAGGCTATATTTATACATATTCCTATAGGCCAATTATTCATAGAGAAACTATATATGTTTAAGATTTCTTGAAAAGCATACAAAGTTTATTATTCTAGCTACGAAAGATATTAAAGTTTATTATCTCAATCCTATTCCATCTCAATATTTATGTTCAATCTGGAACAGAAAAAAATAAGAAATTAAATTGTACTTCAAAAAACAAAAAACTTTCAAAAATAATATTTTCATAATACATTTATTTTTATATTTTTCTTTTCGTATTTGTGGCTTAGGTGAGCATTAAAAATTAATTAAGTAAAACTTTTCATAAAATTAGATAAAATATATATAAATGTGTATATATTCGTCGCAAAGCATTTATGTTTTAAAAAGTTAAGAATCCATATAAAATTTAAAGCATATGTATATGCTAAAAAAAAAGGCAAAGTGATAATAATAATGTGTTTTGTTTAAAAATAAAAAGAGATTTGCGATGCATACAAATCGCAAAATGTTTAAATAATAAATCACAAAACTTAAGCTATGCACGTAAAATTCTAAGCTATCAAATATGCCGCAATTGTTGTTGTAGTGGTATTAGATGTTGTTATTGTTGTTCTGTTCTCAATCTCTTCTCCTCTACATAGCGCTTAAATATTAATTTTACGCTTAATCAGTTTTCTTAGATTCATTTTTTGTAATATTGTTTTTTGTTTTTGTTTTTTTTTTTTTTAATTACTACTTTATAAAAAGCACAATTATATTTATGTAGTATATGCCTAAACACATTTGCGTAGTATCGTATATTGTATGTCTGCATACATAAATATATATTTATATCGTATTTTTTTTATGAAATGTATCAAAAATTTGACTATTAACTACAGTTTACTATAATCCAAATATAGTTGTTATTTTTAGTTTTCTTTTGTTTTGCTTTCTGCTTTTTTTTGTTTTTTTGTTTATGCCAGTTATTTGCGCTCTTTAACCATGCACGTACATATACACACTTCTATTTCGATTTATATAAACATAATGATATCATTTGCTCAGCTTTATAGCTCTCTTAATACATTATAAATAATATAATAATTATGAATAATCATTTAGCTTTCGTTCATACATATATATATTAAGTAAAAACTATGTACGATCTCAAACTTAATATGCTTGAGTTGTTACTTGATTTTATGCCTTCATATCATTTCATATCGTATATATATATGGATATATTTATACATATATCGTATATACTTAACATTATCTCTTTATAGTTAATATTTAGTTAAATGTTGATGTTGGTTTTGCTAATCAGTGCGTGATCCCAGACGTTGATCCATTGTCTTCCCATTCGATTCACTTAGTCGGTCAGCGATTGGGCCACATGTGTCAATTGATCTTTGAGCCCACGGAATGAGGGACGATCCTCGGGTCCATGCGACCAGCACTTCTTCATGACCTACAAAAGAATTGAGAGACGATTATATATACTATATTTAAATAATATTTTGTGTGAACTTACTTCGTATATCTCCTTGGCACACGACTTTGGTTTCTCTAGTATAATGCCGCGCTGCACACGCTCCACAACTTCGGTGTTCTTTAGACGGCCATAGGGCATTTTGCCACAGGTGAAGATCTCCCACATGAGAACACCTACAGAAATGGACAGACAAATATTAGTATTTCTTGACCCATTCAATCAGTTCTGTCGGTAGCACTCACCATAGGCCCACACATCACTTTTGGATGAGAAGCGCGTGTAGTTGAGCACCTCGGGCGGTGCCCATTTGATGGGGAACTTTGTGCCGCCGGAGCTGGTGTATTGGTCGTCCAGCACGTACCGGGCGAGTCCAAAATCGGCCACTTTCACAACATTCTCGGAGCCCACAAGGCAATTGCGTGCTGCCAGATCGCGATGGATATAGTTGTGACGCTCCAGATAGGCCATGCCCTTGCTGACTTGTATGCACATGTCCAGCAGGAGGCCCATGTTGCCAATTAGCGCATTCTCGTTGCGGCGCAAATAGTTGAGCAGCGAGCCATGCTTCATGTATTCGGTGACAATATAGATGGGACGATGTTTTGAGCAGACACCGTAGAGCTGTACGAGATTCGCGTGCTGCAGCTTGGTCATCACCTTGGCCTCCTCGATGAAATCATCCTCGGACATGGTGCCCTCCTTCATCATCTTGACCGCTGTGTCGATTGAGCCACGCCATTTGCCGCGACGCACAACACCAAACTGACCCGAGCCCAGCTCTTCCATCAGCATCAGCTCCATGGGATGGATTTCCCATTTGTCATGGGATAGGCCCGCTGTCGGTGGCACTGGACGATCGCATGGCGATGACTTTAGTCTGCACGCCAAGCCGCCCGAATTATGGCGATGATAGTTTATCAGATCCGGTATAGTCTCGCAGCAGTGCTTCTCGCTCAGATAATATTCGCCGCGGGCGTTCTGTTTGATGTGATAGTGCTTGACATGCGATTGGGGACTGCAAAGCAATTTAGTATTCAAATTAGTATTGATGATATATCAAGGTCCATCTGGAGCACTCACACTTTGGTATGCAGCGATAAAGTATAGAGACCCTTGGTCGATGACTTGCGCACCACAAAGCAACCCTCCTTGTCGCCCTGCTTGAGCAGCGATTCGGCACGTTGTCGCGACATGTCGCCCACATACCATCTGCAAGAGTAAGGATCACCATTTAGTTATATATAAGACTGCATTGGTATATAGTTAGCTGAGCTTACTCATAACGCTCCAGTCCCAACAGCGCTTTGGGCTTCACATAATTGCTGGGTATGTAGCCGACATTGCCAAGGGCATCCTTCACCTTCCACCAATGTTCCTGTGAGTCGTCAATGACCTCATATTCCGCATTCTAGAATTGCGTTTATAATAACTATAAGGTATTACATTATTGAAGGTATAGAATTTACTTTTTCTAGAGATAAATCTCCGCCTTCGATGGCTTTGAATGGATAGAGGGCCACCACGAGCTTGACAAAGTGTGAATTGTCCTGGAATGGAGAATATATGAATAAATATAGAAACTTTATGATATATTATGATAAGAAATTGCGATATATAGAATATATTTTAATGTATATAAATATACATAATTGGTATACTGTTGTATAGCTTACCTTGGCTTTGGAGTTGGGCGTGCCAGGCGTCGGAATTCCGCCAGGCATGTTGGCATCCAATAAAGCTCCGTTGCCGTTCAGTAAAGTGGGTGACTGCTTAAACGTTGTCAGCGAGGACTGCAAAAAATTACATTAGACAAAAGATCTCTCTCCTTCTCTCTTTCTCTCTCTCTCTCGTCCTCATCTTACCTGTGGCTGTAGCGATGTGGGCGTACAATTTCCACCGCCGCCTCCAACGCCGTTTGAACTGTTCAAGGCTGCACCAACACCGCCGACACCGACGGCAATGCCACCGCCGACACCACCAACACCGACAACACCGACACCACTGCCACCTAGGCTGCCGGAGCTGTTGTGTTGCAAACTGAATTGACTGTTGGTCGTCGAGTTGTTTGGACTGATGCTGCGCGTCGAATTCTGGGCTGGAGAACTGCCGTTGCCTGGAAAAGCAAGAAAATTGAAAAAGGTATTAGCGAAAATTTGAAACTATTATAAAGTCGTACAATCTTATATGAGTTATTGATAAAAATTTCGAGAAATCATATAAGCATAAAACGAATCTATATTATAATTTCGAACAAGTTTTTTGCCCAAGTCTTTCGAATTCTTTATGCAATATATATATATATATATTAAAAGTCCCATTTAATTAAAATAACGTGTATTTATTAAAAATACCATATAATTTATATCAAATAAGCTTAATCAAACATTTGCCATTTGCTGTTTCATATCAAGCAAAACTTGGGTTCAAGTTCGTTGTCTAAGTCTTTCGTTTTCAAGGCATTCCGTTTGCCGGCCAATTGACAAAAAAAAAAATAACGCCAAATAAATGGAAATCGAATATCAACCAAATTAATCACACTGGCATACAAAATGCTGCTTCAACTGTCGTTGGCGGTAATTAGCCAAAGCAAAGTATCGAAAATCGCCTTAAAGTCTCAAAGAAAAAAAAAAAATTAAAAACTTGACTCAACGTGGCGATTCTTGCCAAGGTTAATTACGCCAAATTCGACACTGAATGAAATGCTAATGGCTGACAGCGCAGACAACGAGATGCCAAGGCGACCCAAACGCCCACAGCCGACGCCAAGCGGCGAGGGGCAGCGCGGGGTTAAAGTTGAGCTTGAGGGTGGACAGACGCGACTGAGGCTGACACGGCTGATGACTTTATCTAGCTCGCATCGGCTCAGTGTCTGTCAATAATATTTCACTATATGCAAAACAAACGAACCGAAAAAAGCTTTAAAAATAACTATAGTATGTCAGAGATCTGGCATGCACTAGAAGATACCCTGTATGTAGCTGAGGTGCAGCTAAATCACAAATACATAATACTATTAAATTTAAGAGTAATTATATAGTTATTAATTAGAGTATATAAGAAATATATAATTTCTTATATAATTTTTTTTCTTTGAGAAACTAAAGCATATTTACGCATATATAAATTCAAACTTTTTTCTAGCTACTTTTCCAGGGTATAAACTAAACTTCAAATCCAACCCCAATTAAGAAAAATACTCGTAGTTTTTAATTTTTTTTGTTACTATTTTGTGAGTTGTAGGCGAGTTATGCAACAATTACACACACAGTTGCGATGTGTGAGTATTGCGATGAGTAAGCAGCAGTTAAAATTCGAGCACTCGAGCTCTGTAAGCACTTCAATGCTGCGAGCACTCAAGTAGGCGCCTCTTGAAGCCCGCTTGCGCAGGCGTTTTTGCTCGAGAATCGAATTCGAAACGAATTTTTAAACAAACAAATAAAAAACAAAAGTGAAGGTTAATCGTAGCGAAAGTGAAGCGATTTCCCAAGCCTGAATTCACAGTTAGTTTTCTGTTTTCTGTTTTTTTTTTTTTTTAATAATATATATTGATATTTGTAAATGCCCTGCGGGTTAAAAGCAAAAAGCATAAAGCATAAGGCATAAGACAAAGCTTTTCAATTGATCAAACCATTTTCAATATCGCAAATGCGGGCCACATTTTTCATGTGAAAACTCACGATGTGTGCTGTGTCTACCTTTTTTTCTCTCCCTCTCCCACTCTTCCTCTCGCTCTCTCTCACACACTCTCTGCAGCTCTCTCACGTTGCCTAAACAACAAGCAAAACGTGGCGACATTGCAGCCTGCAGGCAGCTGCAGCTCCAACAAAAAGCAGATGAAAAAAATAAATAAATAAAAAATAGAAAGTTTTTCTTTTCCCATCGCACTTGCCGGCGCCGCTTTTTGCTTTTGTTATGCCATTTTCCTCCATGCAAATGAAAAGTGCCTGCAGTATTATATTCATTGTCTGGCCAAAGCTGCGCAGCAACTGAGCAGTGAAGAGACTTGGGAAATGCCTTGAATGTGATTAAAGGCTCTCAAGTTGAAGTTTTCTAATACTTGAAGTTAGTTGCGCTGCATATGCTATCGATAAATATCGAAACAAAGCAGTTGTAGACTGAAAATGTTTATTATTACTATGACATATATAGAGAGAGTAAAAAAGACGAGCTGAATATTTAGGATCCGCCCTCTTTGCTTTGAGATAATAATAGTAAAAGAGCTTATTTATTAAAATTCAAAGCGTATTTAAGCTTCGTTGTGACTGACTGAAAACAAAAGCTTTATCTCAATTAATTCAAGCTTTCTATTCACAATTTTCCACGCGCACATAAACAAATTGGCCCCCGACAAACGGAAGCAAAATATTTTTATCATGCTCCTATACGAGACTCTGTATATGTATACGTACATATATACAAAAAAAAAAAATGATTGCTTATGATTGAAGGCGCAATGGGCGTGGCCTGACAAATTGTCATTATCTACCGCTGCCACAGCCGCTGCAATTGTGTTTATGGCCAATTGTGTAATTTTCTTTGCATTTTCTTGCACTTTTGCATTTTGCTTGCTGCTTTGGCAAATTGTTATGCAAATAAATGTTGAATACAGCCGCCAGACCTTGCTAACTGACAAACAAAACAAGTTGCCAGACTTTCAAACACGTGTTCTACTGCTTGTTCTTGTACCTGATCAGGTAAAACTCTGAATTTTGAGCCGTGCTCAAGCGTGACTCACGCCTTGTAACGCCCACGAAGAGCTCAGAGAGCTTAAATACATATTTAGATATTTATGCATCGATGTTTTTATTGAATTATTGAAACATAAGGGCAATACAAGAAACGTATACGGTCACGACTCGATTAACAAACATAAGGATGTTTATCTAACTTTTTGAATAATTACCATACAAATTAAATATCATATAAAAATATTTATATCTAAAATATCGTAATCATACTGTTATTTATCATTTTATATTAAATATATTTTTGTAAATACATTTTTAATAATATTCCTTCTTTCTTATTCATTTATAACTAACTTCGCCTGTTCACCCAAGCCAACTTCCACAGTATTTAGAGCTATCGAAAAAAGCTAAGCGGCATTTCGCATACCATAATGGAATACCAGAATAGAATTTTGTACTTTTTGGATTAGTTTTGCATCATCATCATCATCATCATCATCATCATCATCATATGACGATATATGCTTACCCAGCTTGAGAGCCGATAGAAGCATCATCTCAAATGCCGCTAATCAAACTTCAAAATCTGCAACACACTCAAGATTTGTTTTCCTTTTCTATTTATCAATGTTGAAAGATAATTGAAAATTGTGTTTCACTTTTATTGAGATAATTGAGCGTAAAAGAGATTTTCTGCAATTTTGTTGGTCAATATTTGTGTCAATTCACTTTCACATAAATCACTTGTTCAATTGTTCAGTTGTTTGTTGCTGTTGTGATGTAGCTGTTGTCGTTGTTGTTGCTGTTGTTGCATTCGCTTTGACTACAGTTTAAAGTGGTTGTCAAACTGGTTTCATGGTTGCTTCCTTTTTGCAAATTTGTTGTCGTAGTCGTTGTAGTTGTTGTTTTTGTTGTTATTGCTATTGCTGTTGCTGGCATTTCCATGCTACTTGGCCTGACCTTTAGGCGTACGACGCTCTGTTGCGATCTGTGTTGTTGTGACTGGCTTTTACCGTTACACATCAAGCCTGGCCCCCAAGCGGTTCCTGGCAAGCCGCTCGAACTGTACAAGCGATAGACTACTCTATACAAATATACGTATATTTAAATTCTGATATCCACTTGATTTCAACTTTCAATTTTATATTTCTTCTTCATCTGCTTTTTCTTCTTCTTTGGCTTTCACGCAATGGCAGCGGCAGCCATTTTGAAAACAATTTTCATGACAAGACGTAAGTTGCGTTTCGTTTATTTTTTTCTGCACTCTAACGGTGATTTACACAACAGCAAAAATAACAACAATTAACGCCAGCAGCTCGTTAATAATGTTATTGAAAAGTATAATTGAATAAAGTTTTTTTTGGGTATTTTTTTTTTTAATAATTGGAAATATATTTAGCGCGCCGCGAACTGTTTCTGTAAATGTTTAAAAGCCAACTGACAAAACGGCAAATGAAATTTTTGCTAGCCAGCCACAGCAACAGCAGCAACAAAAGCAACAGCAATAACAACATCAGCAGCAGCAACTGTAGTAGTCGAAGGTGAGCGACGACGCTGGCAAGTGTAGAGTAGAGCGAACGACGAACGCATGAATGGCAAACGCTGAGAAAATAAAACAAAAAAGAAGAAGAAAAAAGCCACTTGAACGCCAGCAGCGGCAGTAAACATAAAGTAAAACTTAATTGTACCAGCCGAGCAGCAACAACAATCAGTGCAGGTGGCAACGGCGGCGACGACGACGACGTCGACAGGAGTGCGGACAGAGAGGCAAAGAGCAAGCTTAAAGCACAGAGCGCACGCGGAGAGCCGAAGTTGGGAACGAGCAGCAGCAACAGCAGCCGGTGCTGCAGCAGCAGAAGCCGCCAAGCGCAACGATTGAAGACAACGATGGCTGGTGCTTGGGCAAGATATAGAGGCACAGATCAAGACTTCTGCCCACTGGCCATGTGTGTGTGTGTGAGGCAATTGTAACTGTAGATTTTAAATGTTAGCAGAGAGCAAAAGGCAAACAGCAGCGCCAAAGTTCCAAGCAACAGTTACATCAATAGCAACAAAGCTAGGCGAAAGAAAAAAGCAACAAGTTGCATATGCACACACACACACGCATACACATGCATACACGCACACACACACGTTTATAATACGCAAATTTGAACAAGACGCAACAACAAAGTGCGTTGAGTTTTTGTGTAAAACTGTTAAATTTGTATTTCTCTTTTTTCCGCTGTCGCTGTAATGGCGATGAAGCAACAAGCAGTGCAAAAAAATAAAGAAAAAACAAAAACAACTGCAAGCTGTTAAAGAGCGCAAAACGAAAGAGAAAGAAAGTAAACGGCACGAGGGGTGGGTGAGTGCGCACAAAAACTAGCTTAAGACAACACAGCCATATTTAGCTAAAGAGCTTGCACTTACTCTCGCTGCTCTCTTTTGAACTTTGCCTGCAATTAATAACTCGTGAGTCAAGTTGCTTTTAAAGCGCTGCCTAAAAGTAGGCAGCGGAAAAGAGACCGCAGCAGTGTGCTGAGCAACGACTGAACAGAAAATCAAAGCAACATGGAAGATCCATTGTTGCTGTCGCTGTTGTTGTTGTTCTTATTGTCGTAGCTGGCGCGTGCAGTAAGCACATTTAGTTAACACGTAAAGTGCAGCAAAAAGCAGACAAAGAACAAGCAGCCGAGTAAAAGAGATAGATAGCATGTTGTGTGCCTACTTAGCGCCTTTTTCTTAAGCACACGCGCTGCATAGGAAATGCATAATAAATGAAGACGAACTACATAATAAATAATAAATTATGCAATAATTTTAAATAAAAGAAATAAGTATAAATGTTGCGCAACTGAAGGAAAAACAATTAGCAACAACAAATTAAGGTTAAATGTTTACATCCGAAGCTCATAAAAAGCGTGTGAAAAGTGTTGTCAACCAATTTGCAATTTGCCTGAAAAAAAAAAATAAATAAATAAAGAAAACTCGCAAATACGAAATAATTACAAAAAAAAATTGTAGAAAACCAAAAGGCAAAACAAACAAACAAACAGCAATCAGACAGGAAACTGCAAAGCACAAAGCAAAAACAATTTTTAATCATTATTTTTGCTGCTGTTGTTATTGTTGTAGTTGTTGTTGTTGTAGCATTTTTATGCAAATGTAGGTTAATAACATTTCAGCGCATGCGCGACGCGCATACAAAATAATAGCAACAATTACAACAACAATAGCAAAAGCCCCCAACAACATTGATTCATGCGTAATAAACTTTTCGACTTATAATTAGATTCGTGCATAAAAATTGTGCGAAAATCAACTAGATGGATACCCTGTAAATGTGAAAATTTTTGTTAAAATAGACAATATAAGTCCAATTCGATCTAATTTTAATTGAATGTCCTGAGTATAAATGTTTATGACAATTAAAATTAGTATAGTTCCTATAAACTGTAAAACAAACTGTAAGCAATACCAATCAAAATTCCGTTTATCGAATTTATAAGTAATAAAAATTTATAAAAATAATATTCTCTGTCTTTGTGTAGAATAGAAACTACACTAAGGAACGGTACAGATTTTAAAAGCCGCTTCTTTTGATATTTAAACAAGAACCAATAAGACTCCACGCCAGCTAAGTAACTGATAAATATAATCGAATATGTAGTTGCATATAGTAATTGAAGCAGTCTATGTGTGTGCTGATCTGCTGCACTTTTAATGATTACAGGGTATCGAGTGCAAAGCAAGCAAATTACAAGTGCAATCACAAATTACATTTAGTCTAGGAACATTAAAGCTGTGGGCGTTACGCCTAACCGCCGATGTCGACTCTGATTAATTGTCTAAAGCGAAATAAATCTACCGATCGCATAGAACATATATCGTGGAATGCATTCCCAACTAAGCCATAGAACACACACAAATAAATATTTTAGACGGAAGTCAAATTGCAGCCAGGCACTCCAGAGACCTTTAAGAAACAGTCAAAGCGAAAGGGAGAACGGAAATTGTGAGCAAAAGAGAACAATTGCAAGAAATCGAAATTCCTATCGATAGCGTCTGTACATGCATAAATAGTTGTTAATTATAGTTTGGCTGTAAGTCACGTAAGTTATTGAGAACTATTCGAAATGGATTGCAATTGCTGCAGGCATTGTAATAGTAATTATTACAGGCATGACATCATTTGCTAAATTTAAATGGAAATAAATATATATGCATACATACAGGTATATTTAGGTACACATAATGTATAAATAAAGTTTGCTGTTATCTGCGTTACGTAAAACGGAAATGTCGCCTTTAATGACAACGATTATTCTTAGATAAGATGTACGACAGATAATTTGAGTTTACATTTCGAGCTTTACATTTCTTATGTTAAGCATGCAAATATTTATAACATACAGTTAATATAAATTTGATTTAAACTTTAATATGTAGTTTTGAACAGGGTAACAATTCTTAATAGTCCTCAGGGATTTCTTTTTGGCTTCGTATAAAACAGATAACAAAGAAAATAAATATCATCATGTATTTATATGCTAGTATATATTATCTTAATATCCAATATTGTTTTCTATAAAGTAATATACCGAAAAATCGATCTAAGAACTGAGCTAAGCAATGTTACCAAATATTATTATAAATATCACGTTCTTCAGACATATTAAAAATCTATGTAAAATTCACATTAAAAAAAAAAAAAAAAAAAAAAAAAAAACAAAAAAAAAAAAAAAAAAAAAAAAAAAAAAAAAAAAAACTACATATACATATATATTTATACAGAAAAATCTCTCTTTAAGAAAAAAATATCAATTAGGCTTTAAGCTAAAGCTTTCCCCACTTTCATTTAATTTTCTTTAATTTTGTTCGCTGTCCCCAAAAATTGATTTTTTTTTAAATATTTTCAATGTTGCTAAACTCGCAGTTGTTGCAATAATTTGAAGCCACCCGCTGGCGCTGCGGTCAATTAACGCAACATAAAACAAAATTCAAAGAAACATCAGCAACAGCAACAGCAGCAGCAAATCAACTTAATTTGCATATGAAAAATGACAACAACAAAAGAAACAAAGGCGGGTGGCTCCAATTCAATTTCGAGTTAAAACAAAAAGTTGTTTTTAAATATGGCTTATAAATGTTGTCTAGTGAATGTCGATGTTGTTGTTGATGATGGCGTTGTTTTTTTTTTTTATTAATTTTTTCTTTTATGCATTTTTAATGAAACCATTTAAAAGACAACAACAACAATCGCCGCCTGCAACAGCTGAATAAAAACAGAAAAGAAAAAAGTTGTTATAAAAATTTATTGTTGTAAAAGTATCTGCGAGACTTTTTGGCCAAGACGAGTTGATAAGCAACTTTTGTTGCCTGCTCTTTTGACCTTGGCTAAAAGTTGTTGGTGTTGTTGTTGTTGTTGTCCGCGCATCAGCGTTTATAAATTCATATTTTTCGGTGGAATTTTGTGCAATACGAAAATTTTTCAGCATTTTTCAAGCTGTCAATAATGAAATTTGTTGAACTCGTTTCATGTAGCATTTTATGCAAATTTCATTTGATCGAATACCCAATGAAAACGTGAAACTAAATAGGCCATAGTAGGCAGCAAGCGCAAGCGATCGATAAAGAAAGCACTAAAGAAACAACCAATAAAACTAGCCCAGTACAGGGTAAGTTTCAGTCGTTTACTTCCCTGCTAGCTCTAAATGCTAACCGGATATTCCAGCTCAAAAGAGATCTCTTTAACCATTGCTAGCGACACGTAGCGACGTGTCCAGCGTCTCTCACCGATTGGAATTACAACAACTGTTTCGAATTAAGTTCATGTTTTAAGATTGAGCGTCATGGAAAGCGGTTTTAGCATTTTAATACAGTAAATTTGCTGCTATTTAGCAGCGCTTTATTTAAAACGTGCCTGACCCACAGTCGGTTTTCGCATTGCGGTTTTGGTCAGTTCAGCGAAGCAGCGAAGGCTGAGAACTGGGTAACTCCCCCGGGTGCCAGGCCAGTTACAAGTCAAGTACCACCACAGCCACAGTAAACAGGCCCAGCAGCGTTGAGGTTGACGTTTTTATCGCACTTGCATTTGTCAACTGCCTCGCGAGCACACATACACACACACACACTCACACATTCGCCTCACAAATGTGTCACAAGATAAGAATTTGCATTTGGGCACGATTCTGTTAGTTGCGACGTCACAGTAGTCCATGTAACAGCCTAATCGATATGTATCGTTATCGGTGAGCACGAGCTAAGCTAAGCTCGAAAAATGCTGAAATTAATTTCAATGTCTGTTTCAACAAATTAACTAAATACCCTGTATATCAAAGCGAATCATTAGGCAAATATTTGCTGCAGCTGTTTTCTGTAATCTCAAACAACATCGATAATTGTCATTATTGAACTATTAACAGTTTGCACGCGGCAGCTGTTGCGATTAGGTAAATATTTAGCTAATAATTGAATTTATTCTAATTAGTTTTTAAATCACTTCTCATATATATCGCTTGAATATTTTTTCAGATTTGCAAAATAATCGATAAATAATGTTCAAGTTATCGACAGCATACCTTGCATTCAGCCTAATTTCCCTTTTGTGCAGGGTATCTAAATGCAGGCAAAATTGATTGGCTACACCGCTGGTCAATTGCTTGACCAACTTAAAAGCAGCCGGCAACTGACTACAACAACAACAACAACAGCAGCGAGTTACAAATTACAACAACAACAATCAAGCTGCCATAGTCAAGTGGCTGTTTGACCGTTTGGCTCAAATTGCGAATGCAAATTGCGAATTTTTGTGGTCATTGTTAAGTAAAGGCCATAAATAGGCTCACAGCAAAGGCAACAACAACAACAACAGCAACCATAACAGCAACAACAACTTCAGTTAACAACAATGCAATAATTTTATTGTCAACTTTACATTTTGTATACAACGAATCACAGGCAAATGGCAAGTTATGCAGATGCAGATACGAATGCAGATACAGATACAGATACAGATACAGATATGTTCACAGCTGCAGATACATACACACAGCTTTACCTATAGATACATTTACAGAGCTCAGCTCGATCTGGTAGTGCTGTCTGTCTCTCTGTCTCTCTGTCTGTCTGTCTTGTCTGATCTAGCCCCTTGGGGCCAGCTTTCAATCTAGCCTGTAATTGTTCCACATGAACAAAGAAGATGCGCAAATGCGTTTAATATATGCACGAGCTAGAGATGTGCATTTATATGCAAAGTTATACATATATACATATTAAATATATAATTATGATCACTAAATTTTAAAATGGACAAAACTTTTATTTAATTTTATAATGAAAGCAATAACATTGTTACGATGGACAAGCTCAACAATTTGAACGATCTTAGAAGCCAACAGGCAAATTTATACGATTGCAATCGTATCGATTGGTAACTAATATATCACAATCTGACGATGAACTTTTCATAATTCTTCAATGGCTGTTGAAAAGCATTAAAATTTGACCTTAACCTTAGTATCTATATACAAACATATAAAGATAGAATGATGGCTTTATATTCATGACATTCAAAATATCGATAACTTTTTTATCTATCTATAGCGAAAGACTTTCAATTGATAAACAATTAAAATAAATTACATTTAAATCCCTTTGTCGTATGTGTCATATTTATCTTATAAAATCCACTAGCTCACTTTTCGATATATATCGATTTGATTCACTCCGATATCCTACAGCAAATAATATTGTACTATGCACTAAAATCTGCTCAACTTCCAATACGTTCTCCATTTTACGGCAAGTCGTAAAGGCGTTCTTCCAGCTGCCATCTCAATTGACATTGATGTATCTGCATAAACAAATGCACATCCATAATTATGCATATGTATGTGCATATTCTTGTCACGCCCATTTGTTGGATTTCCTTATTGGCACGCTTTGCACTTTCAGTTTCGCTAAGCTTCTCCGTTGGGGCTTGGCTGGTTGCTAATTCATTTCAATTATGCAATTGCCGCATCTGTTGTCTGCATCTGCGTTTCTTTAGCTGTCATGCCACATCATCATCATCATCATCATCATCATCATTATCAGCATCATCATCATGAGCTTGTCGATCATCTAATAACCGCCTGCCATCAGCGTGTTCATCGTCAGCCTTATATTTAACATAATTGCCCCCGGGGCTTGCAGTAAGCGAGATGGAGAACTCTTTGCCTTGTAATGCAACACAAAAACAACAACAACAAAAACAACAACAATAACTAAAACAAAGAACAAAAACAGAAAATGCAGCTGACAACGCCGCGTCGACTGTCGCTAAACACAGCTCTTGCCAGACCTTGTAATCATCGACAGCAAACGCCTCCAGATGTTTAATATGAAATAACACCATAAGCCAGATCCAGACGATGATATTCTTGCGTTATTCCCCCACTCTGTTCACAGTTTCTCATGCAGGCGGATCTTTAACGATCTTAGCAAGATCTTGTTTTTACTTTCACTTGAGGTCATGCGATATTATATATACGTATAATACGAGTTACATATATAGAGTCGAATATATTTCATTAAGTTAAATTGTTCTGCTGATTAACTAAAATACATTTTTAGGAACTCACATAGTTCTCCTTATAAAAAAGCACAGTTGCGATCATTTTAAGAGTTAAAGATCCCATGAATATACAATATATATAATCTAAGCTTATCAATATAAATATTAGGCATTCAATTGAACTAGATGTATTTGTGGATTTGTCTTAATATAGAGAACTTTTATATAGACAAATATCTCTCTCCGATAATCCAAATCCTCGAATATTATTATTCATATGTCAATATAGTAATACTTAGTGCTATGATTAGGGCACAATAATTATATATTATTAAAATATTTATTATTTATCAATATAAATTCTTATTTCTTTAGCTTTCATTTTCACTTTCACATATATTTCACTTGTTTGAATTGATATTCTTTTGCATTTCGTTTTACCTTCTTTGGCCTTGGAGCTAGTGAGGCTGTGGCCGATGTGATTCCAAAAGTTGAGGCGACAGCCAAAAACTTTCATTTCCTTGACGCGCTCCTTCATGTTGCCAATGACGCTCGTTTCGGCCAGACTCACGCAGGGTATCATTACAGCAACAACAGCGAATGTTGCTTGTTTTCTTTTTTTTGCTTTCCTTCTTTGTTATCTGGCGCACTCTATGCAAAATCTGGCAACGCCAAACAGCAAAAGCACATAAAAATTTTAACGAAATCAAGAAAGAGATGAGCAATTGTTGTGCGTTTTGAATCGAAGGCAATTTGAAATCATTTGACGACGCGTTGTTATGGGAGAGCGAGAGAGACAGGAATATGGATGGCAATTGCCTCACTTGTTATGTAATTTTGATTGACAGCTACATACACCAACACACACACACACACAAATATATCAAAAATCATCAACTGTTCGTCCATTGCTCGCGGAAGTATTATTTTTTGTATTTTTTTGGCAATTTTTGTCTAGGCCAACTTGAGAAGTTTTTTTTTATTTTTTTTGTAGTCAATTGCACGTTTTAATAGCCAACAAAAATTATTATTTATAAGCAATATAAGAATCATATGCTATGCGCAATGTTTCAACAATCAATCAAAAGTAACAAAAAATTAAGTTTTTTTTTTTTTTTTTTTTGAGTAATTTTGAAATACACCAAGCTCAGCATGCTTCCTGCTAAATACCCTTGATGAGCTGTGATCTAACAATATATAAATCAAATTGAAATCTTCAAAAAACTAGGAAATCATTTAAGCTAAAGAAGAAGATAAAAACAAAAATTCTTTTATATATGTACATATATTAAAAGTAACTTCATACCTTTCACATATTTTACGACCCAATAATCCCATATAACTAAAGATATAGTATAACAATAACGAAAAGAATTTGTTTATTTATTAGACAGCGTGCTGAAATTTGCCGAATATCTATCTAACTCCAAGATAAAAAAGTTCTATTCCAACCTATTTGATTTTCAAACATTTCTATGACAGCTATATAAAATAATCATACAATACGTTCGAGCTCATCGTATATATTTTCTGCTGCATAAAGAAACCGCTATACCGAATTTCATTAAGAAACCTTCACTGCAAGCTCAGTTCACATGGGTTTAGGACAAAGGCTAATATATTATTATTGAAATGCTCTATGTGTAAATATTCTTTATGCGAGGTCGTTGGTGTCTCCTTCTATGCGATCACACATTTCCAGGGTGTCTATTGCCAAGCAAACAGAATTTCAATTTCAATTTGAATTTGACAATTTGTCAATAAATCAATCAAAAGTTGAAATCAAAATCAGCTGCTGTGCTGCTGCTGCTGTTGCTGCAATTTCTGTTAGATCTATTGATTTATGTTATTAAACACGAAACGTGCTTTGTTTGCATAGCTAATCAGAAATTCCTATTACTTAGTTCTTTTTTTATGCCAAAGATTCTGCGAAGACGTCAAATTGCGTCATGAAGATTCGTTTAAAAATGAGAGAAAAAAAACCCAAATAAGCAAACAGAACGAAAAATAACAAAAGAAACCTGAAAGAGACAAGATCAACAACAACAACAACAAAAACGCGTAATGACAATAAATGAGGTTAGTTTTCAGCTGCTGAGGTTGCATTTTTGCAGTCGAAGATAATGAATGATTGACGATAATGATAGAAGATCAATGAATACTCTTGAGAAACCCAAGTCGGTGGAGGTTAAGTACCCCCCTCTCTATCTCTCTCACTCACTCGAGATCTCTCAATTTATAGAGGCAATTCGAGCTGAGTTAATTGCTGAAAGTCGAAAACAAAAATCATAAAGTTTATTGATTTTTCTGTGGGGCTAATGAAGTAGACCCCCATTTGGTGGGCAAATAGTTGAGATCTATGCATTGGAACGGATTTTAATGGAGCCGACAAAAGAAAACTTTTGTCATTACAAGGGAAAACTTATAGGTAAACAATCAAACCGCTGCAAATTCCTAATTACCGAAACAAACCATATTATCTACCACGATAGTTCTATTAAAGGTAAAACTTTTGTATCATAATATTTTGACCAGAAGGTTAAAGAATATAGAATAATAGAATACAAAGTAAAAGTATTCGTCTCAAAAATGATCCATAACAATACCTAAGAAATCTATTGTTGAAATAGCCCTACTATAATAATATATATATTCTCACAAACATCTTGTGCAGCTTCTTCCTGCTTTACGTTTTATGGCATATCCAATCGATAGTTAGTTGGAATTTCATTGACAAAAACTTGGCCCAGTCGAGAGTGGGTAAATACCAGCAAGAGGCTGATCTATCTGTAAATTGAAATATACATCTAAAGTTGTTTTTTTTTTTTTTTTCTGCTCGAGTTGATCATAATAGCACGATAATGATTATGATAATCGGTGTTCATAATGACGTTGGTTATGATGAGACTGACAAAACCTTGAGCGGCAGTAAAATAAATCGATGTACGCATATCTGAATCTATTAGCAGAAGTATCTGTGGCTATTGACGCAAGCTGAAGTTGTATTTGTGCGTCTTTATGTGTGTTTGTATCTTGTATTTGTATAGTTATATGTAGCCAATGCTTAAATAGATGCAGACAAAAATACATATATGCTTATTGTATCTATGTCTGAATCTATATAGATGTAGTGCTATCTCATTGAATTAAGTTTTTATCAATATCTGTATCTACCTACGTATCTATATCTATATATCTAAATATAACTGTATCTATTCCTATGTGATTGTGTAGTTGTTTCGACATTTCCATCTTTATCTACATCTTCTTTAAATTTATAAGTATCTACATATCTCATTGTATCTTGTATCTGTATCTATTTCTGTAGCTTCAGCTGTATCTAAATCTATACATCTGAGCCGTAGGCGCAGTTCATTGAGCCTGTCAGTTAGACGTGAGCTAGGCTACCTCTGATGCTGTTGTTGCTGCATAATTAACATTAATTTCGGCTTGTTGTTCGCTTTGTACGCACTATAAATCAAAAGTCAATCAAGCAAACAACAAAATCTTTTGAACTCTACGAATAAAGATTCGCAACGAGAACAAGAAAAAACGACGACTTAGTATCGAAGAGAGAAAAACCAAAAAGCAATTGCTTAACAAATTTTTATAACAAGTAAAAGGCAAAAGGGCGTGGCGCGATGTAAAAACAAGCTCAAATTTAAGGGGGATTATAATTCGGAATTGATTTACAAATTGATTATTATGGAAAATACTTTTAAATTATGTAAGAATTTGTTTAGGCCAAATAATTTTGTTGAAAATATTCTAAGCTAAAATTCAAGTTAATTAAGGTCTAATCTTTTTAAAGATAAAAAATAAATTTATTATATTTTTTAGTTTACTTTAAGTAAAATTTAGATTTACACTTTTTACAGTTAAATTTTGCATATAGAAAAAATAATCGTTAACAACAGACAACAGACAATAACTGTACGTCCAAAATTTATGAGCAAAAAATGCTAAAAAAAAAAAAATCTTCAATCTTAAAAAAATCATATATCAAGAGAAATTTGCAATTAAAAAACTCAAAGCGCTTGCTCTTCTTCCTCTACCCAAAGAGTTAAGATCGTATCGCTTAGAAGTGTTTGCTGTTGCTTTATGGTTATATACACATCTATAATATACACACATACATATGTATATTTTAGATGTGTATGTGACACAGATGGATACCCTGTCTGTAGATTGAACTTGTTTTTGACCTTGCGAACGCGCGCTCGCGCTTTGGAAGAAAGCGTTTGCTTAAGCATGCAAAATTTATTTACGGAGGAGCCAAAGGCGTGGCACAGTGAAAGAAAGCAACCGTTTTGACCTGATTCGAGTCGAATGAGAAAACAACAACAGCAACAACAGCAACAACACGACGAGAAGCGTGTACAAAGCAAAGAGCTCCAAAAATAAATAATAATAATAATAATAATAATCGTATAATCAATTTCGAAGTCGGACAAGCGCTGCGACTTTCAACGTTAACATTGAGGGCATTGCAAATTTGTAGGGAGCGACAGGCAGACTGCGAGAATGAGAGGGAGGCAGTGAGGGAGCAGTCGCTTGACATCCATATGAAAAGGGGCACGTCGCTGACCTTGACCCGCACGCTGGGACCAATAAATATGCAATTTTATTGGCCAATCTTTAGCCCCTGCCCCCGCTCTCCAACCACTCTTTCCAACTCTTTCAATCACAACCTGCGCACTTTGTGCAGTTAATTTACTTTGGTAAATTGCTAACGGTACAAATGCTAAAGCTTTTTGCCAGTCAAGCGAGCTGCAGCGATCAAGATAGGACGAGAGGGCAGCACCGTAAGAGCGAAAGAGTGAGGGAAATAATGAGCGAACTTAAGAAACTTGTTTGGGCGAATTGATATTGTTGTTGTTCTTTTTCGACAACAACCTTCGAGATGTGCAGTAATGAGAGAGTGCAAGCAAGAGACTGACAGAGGAAGAGAGAGAGAGAGAGAGAGAGGCAGAGAGAAAGAAGAAGGCGTACAGACAGGGCGCAGAGTAGAGAAACCACAACAAACAAGCAAATAAACCGTTAGCTGAAGGATGCCAACATGTAAGAGAAAAAGAGGGAGAGCCACAAGGAGAGAGAAAGAGAGTAACTGACAACGAAAAGAGAGTTATTGCAATACGAAAGCTAGATTTAGCAGGAATTAGGGCTAACAAATAGCCAAAATTTAAGTACAAATTTATGTTTCACGTTAAAAAAAAAAAATAGTTGAACTCATATAAGAATTTCATTTAATGGAATTTATGGGTATACAAAATTAGGTTAATGAAATATTTTACATAGATTTATTTTCGGTTCTTCAACGCTTTTTTAGCGTATAATTTAAAATTAGCTAAATCTAGCACTGCTGCCCTTTCAGCAAAAGAAAAGCCAAGAGACTCTAGAGATAAATACGCGGAATTGGCAACAGTTGCTAACGCATTATAAATTAACTGGGCCCGAACGAAACTCGGAGTTGCTAAGCCTGTTTGCCGTCGTTTGGCCACTCGATTTTTCGCTGCAAGTGAAAAATTCGTTTTTCCACCGAAAAATGCATAATTAACAAACGTTAAGCATCTCCAGAGTTGAAATACACTGAGCGAAAAAAGTAATACGCTCACCTATCGTGTTCTTATTTTATGCCAAAGTTTTCAACTATGCATAATATAGTTTAATATATCATATTTTATTGATATATTTAGAACCAAAATATTTAAGAATCAATTCGAATTACAAAACCCTTAGCTACTTCAAATTTTATCTTCAAATTTTTACCTGCAAATGCCACACGCACACCATTTCTAGTTATTCCTAACTATTTTCTAACTATACCAATTATCCAAATACCGTTTGGCCATTTGTTTAGGGTTTTTCGTTTTCGGATTTTATGATCTTTAGATGCCAATCACATTTACAGGGAACTACAGACCGAACATTCGGTTTGGGCTTGGGTTCGGGTTCGGGCTCGGTTTCGGTAGCGCTATCAAAATATATTTGTAACTCCCTCTCCACATTCTATTTATGGGCAGGTTACATTATGCGAAGACAGTTACAAATTGAAAACTCGCGTGTGTTTATGTTATTTTTTTTATATTTTATTTTTCTGCCTCCTTTACGACAATTTCAAGCCAACCTTTAATGTTCAGACGGGGAATGGATCCGTTTTTTTATGGGCCACTTTCTTATGAAAAAAAAAAATGCCTCAAAGCTGGAGTGGAACAAAAGAAATGCTGAGACAAAAAAGCTTTGGTTAGAACTCGACTCAGAGTTGAGTTTTAATTGATTTCTATTGAAATTTGAAACGGAACTTTTTAATGCCCAACCAGATAAGAAACAGAAAAAACGTAATTAGAAAGAACTTGAAGAAATGCAACCAAAATTGTATTTTTTATGATAGTTGGACTACGGCTGACATTATTTTTGAGAGAGATTCTCTAAATTTAAAGTACTCACAAAAAAAAAAAAACATTATTTTAATATCTTAAAAATAAATTTAAAAAAAATAGAGTTTCATATATCTAGAGGAAAAAACTAAACAGAACTGAAAACTTGTTAAACTAACTTTATGCAGAGGCTACGTGATAAGCAGACGAAATCATTTGTGTGCGACGTGCTTGGCCTCAAGATCAAGAAGAAGAGAGATAGGGATAGAGAGAAAAGAAGAAACACAAAACAAATAAATTCCTGATAAAGCCAAACTAAACAAAAACCCGAAAACCAATTGCAATCAACTCGAAAAATAAAGAGGATGAAGAAGAAGCAGATCCTGTTTACGGCATATATACAAATATTGAATTACACAATGAGAAGGTCAAATTTCTGTGTGAGGATCAGCTTAGGACGGTTAAGTGGTTGCGGCTACCTGCTTAGAGACATAGACAGGTCTGCAGACGACTTTAAAGTGGAGGTACTTCTTTGCAGGCGCCTGACCACTAATTGGTACCAAGAGCAAGAGAGGACGAGAACGAAATAAATACAAATAGAATATAGTTAGAGTTAAAGCTTGCTTAACAATTGAAAAAGAGATAGAAATGGGATATTTTGTGCAGTCACTGGTTAGAATTTTCCTTTCTATGCCTCGCTTGATTATTCAACAACAGAAAAATCCCAAAAGGGAAGACGAAAAAGTATTGAAAACAACGAAAATTGCCCATACAAGCCAACTCTGACGCTGCTCGAGCTTTCACTGTAGTGCGCTCTTTCGTTCAAAAATTTCCCTTCAACATGTTAAGCTCTTTAATTTAGCGACACGTGCCTAGCCCAACATTTTGTCTTGCCAATTAACATTTGTGCATAACATTAGCACGTACATTAACGTTAGCAGTAACATTTATGCGGCGCGAATGAAACACAAAAGAAAAACTCATAAATATGAAAAGATTTGCCTGTCTTCTAGCTCACACCACAGACAATATGAAATTAAATTCGAGCCCACATTTCCCTGTATTTATTGCCTTCTGTTCTCACGAAAGTTTTAAATGATTGCTTTTGTCTTTTTCTTTCTACAAGTTAATTAACAACAAGAAAAACAGAGAGCTAAAAGATTTTTCGTTTTGTAGAAGCTGCGCGTTAGATAAGCAACAACAACAGCTCTAGCAGCGGCTCCAAAGCGGAAAGTCAAAAAAATAAAAGAAAACAAGTAAGAACGTTGCAGTCGGGCGCTACCGACTGCGGAATACTCATTCACAGTCACTTTGTAAATTTAATTTAATTTAAAAAAATTAGTACAAAACAATTATGCTTTTTGATTATATTGTAGCTTTTGG
>NW_022045968.1:181002-195120 GCF_001654015.2 Drosophila navojoa
GGACATTGCACAAAACCAATATACTAATTCACTTCGTGAATGAGTATAAAAAACTGCGCACGCCAAAAAAGAAACAAGTTAAACAGCTTTGTGCTTGGCGTTGCCAGACTGTCCCCAAGCCCCATAAAAGACGTGTATATGCAGCTAAATGCAAGTGTATGAGTGTGTGTGTGTATGCGTGACATAAGCCACTTTTACTGTTAGAAATTCAATTTGGGGGAGGAGATGCGCACATTTTAATTAGATTTAATTTTGTGTTTTACATTATTCTCTCGAGTAAATTGCGCGTCAAATGATTTTGATTTGCACTTGATTTATTTAAATTATTTAAGTATTTACATAATTCAGCTGCGATTTCTTTGTTGTTTGTTTGTTTTGGGAAACTTCACTAGGATTTCATTTGTTGTTTGTTGTTTTACATTTTGTTGCCGCCACGTTTTGCTCATTAACGAAATGCAATTAACTTTGACTGGTTGTTATATTTGACAATTATCATTGCATGACTTTGGTGTTGTATTTATTTTCGTAGATATATTTTTATAATTATTTCTTTTGTATTTTCTCGACTTTGCTTTTCGCCTAAATGACATTAAAAGCGCGACTTGCGACGCCAAGAAACGTGAAACTAGCAACAATTTATTTTATTTTAATTTTTCTTCTTTATTTTTGAATGGCACACGCGTTCAACGGCAAACGTTGACGTTCAAGTAACGACGCGCGCAGCGCTCTATCTTAAGCCTGTTGCGCACTCAAAGACGGCTCGTAAGCAACTGAACTGAACGAAGACACGGCGAGTACGTGTGCGAGCAGAGCGAAACAAGTTGAGGGCGTGCGCTTCGAGTTTCGAGCAGCAACTCAGAGAGCCAGAGCACGAGCAGAGTAGTTCGGCGCTCTGAGAGTGGAGCAGAGCATTCCGTTTGGGAGTTGATGTCTGCCATATGGGAGGAAAAAAAGTACATAAACAAATGCAAGCAAAGCAACAAGAACGCAATGCACTAGCATGTATGAGTGCATACGTAGAAATGTACAAACAGCTTGCTGTTGTTGTGTTGTGAAGTCTAGGCAAATCAATGAGCACACTTACACTTACCCATACCCATAAGCAGTTACAGTTAGAGTTTAGTTACGTACCTGCAAAGAAAAAGAAAGAGAGGGGAGAAAGAGCAGGTTAATAAGTGCTGACAAATAAAGTTCTAAAGTTGTTAAATTTGCTGCCAGTTGCACAGGAAGAGCTACAAGCAAGTTTTTGTTGATGTTTTTTTTTCTCTCTCTTTTTTTTTGGCAGCTGCAGCTGGGGTAAAGACAAGCATGAACATGTTTTGGCTTCCAGCCAAAATGGAAATGGAGATGGAGAACGAGACGACGATGGCTAGTATCAATAATATGGCGCAATTAGAAAACACACAAAAACAAACAAGAAAGGGAGTGACAGGGAGAGAAACAGGCAGAGAGACAGCGATTGTTTGCCTACCGGCTATAAGAATAAAACAAAAATTTCTATTAATTCTTGTGTAATTAGTTAGTCTTTTGTGTTAATCAAGCTGTGAATTTACATAAGAAACAATAGTAAAGTGTGCGTGTGCGAGCGTGTGTGGCCCGCAGCATAAAACAAGCCAGCAGACAGACAACAATCATCATCAACGTTGATTATCAAAACTTAAACAGTTGTCAAATGGCCGCAAGATTAATTGGTAAAAGGCTGTATAAAAATAAGCATTGCGTAGCAAAACGCAGGAAGAGAGCGAACAAGAACGACTTTCAAAAGCACACGAGAGAGCTTTTAAGCAACTGCTGCTGCTGCTGTATCTGATTTCCCACGTTTAGAACGAATCACAACAGAAACGCATCATTAATCATGCTAGGCAGCCAAAGACAGAGCGAGATGGCGCGCACTGAGCGTATGTCAGGCTAAGAAGGAAGCCGAAAAAACTTTAGGCAACCGAGTGGGCAGGCCTGGGCATGGCAGCGAAGAAGAAACAACAGCCCAAGTCAAAGATGCATGAAAAAGGCACAGCACAAAATAAAAGTCAGATCATTGCAATTGGCTGTTAGCGACTGTGCGATACTCTGCTTGCTGTCTAAGTGCTATTTAGAGAAGTTTCCTTAACTATAAATATCAAAGTGTGACTTATAGAAAATTTTATTATTATAATTAAAGTTTTTATCTTAAGCATGACAACAATATGTTTATTATTTTTCTTTTTATACATATTTGTAAATTTATAGACATGTACACTAATATGCCCGTTTGTTCAATTTCTGAACAGCGTAAAAAAGCGCGTCTGAGTTTTTGAGGCTCTGCTGCTGCGCTGCTTCATTGCTGTTCTTTTCATGGTCAATCACCCGACGCTTTAAAAGGAGACGCAGTAGAAGAAAAAACAACATAAGAAGGCAACAACAAAAGCGCCTAATTACAATCATTTGTGACTTTCAAATGGGCGAGAGAGATGCCTATCGCTTAATAGGCGCAGCACTAATTTAAGAGAGTGAGAGAGCGCGCAAGGCATATTAATCAGAGCAGCTACGCCCGGCTGCAGCAATTGCGCCTGATCCTCCGCCTGGGCAAGTTCATTGCACATGCCCAGCGACACACACACACACACACACACACAGTCACATGTGCACACTAGACACAATTTTGTTCCTCTTATTTTTGTTGTTTACTTTTTCCAGCGCGACGCTGGCAGCAACAATTGGGGACTGGCAAAAACTGGTTTTGTTGTGTGTGTGTTCACAATTTTTCGCTCTTTCGGCGTCGCTCTTAAATATCGAACTGGCTTTTCGAATATGCCCAACGAAAAACAAAAACAAAACAACAACCAACTAAAACCTCCGAAAAACCAGTTTCGACTTCAAGGAACTTCTGGCATCTCCAACTCCGCGGGGGTGTCCGAAAACAAAAAAACTGCAAGCAAGTTGTGTGCCCGAAGACGCATCCATAGCCGAAGCAGCAAAAATTGAGCCGAAGTTCCCAGCTTAATAGAAAACTGGGATATTTCTTTTGCGATTTTGCGTTTCTAAAATACCCTTTGACAAATGAGAGTATAAATCTGAGCAAGTAGATAATTTTAGAATATACGATATATTAACTGTTTTTTAAGATACAAGTAAATTAATTATACAGTGACTAATAGTAAGTGAAAAAGAAGAATAATCTCTAAGTTATTATCACTTAGCTCAGCTGCAGGGTATTTACTTATCAAGCTTGTTCTTGTTCTACTTGTGTCTTTCAATTTGGTTGTTTGTTTGCTTTTTTTCGGGAGGAATACTGGGACTGCAGTGCGTCTTTGTTCAGAGCGGAGTTATTAGACGAGCTTGTTTTACGACCATTCCAGAGACAGAACAAAAAAGAAACCAGAACCCGATGATAATCACAGACATGAAACTATTTTCAAAGGCACTTAAAACAAGGCGAGCATAAATCTTGACAAGTGTGAGACACAAGGAGCCCAAGAGAGGGTTGAAAACTGGGAGAGGGAGATGGGGCGATGGGTAAGGGGCGGGGCCAACAGCATCGTAAAAACTGTGACTAGCTGTTGATTTTTGTCGAACCGAAGTATTCTTTTTTCTTTTTCTTTTTAATTACAATGCACGCAAAGCGCGCGGCGAAAGTCAGCCAGAAGAAGGAGAAGAAGCGGTGAAACGGTAATAAAAGGATGGAAACCATAATTAATTGCAGCTTGGAATATGGCAAAGGCTAAGAGAGTGTCAGAGAGAGAGAGAGAGAGAGAGAGAGAGAGGGAGTGGGGCGGAGAAGGTGGCAACTGATGAGATGAGGCGGGGGGCCTGATTGCGCGGGCGTAGCTGCGAAGAGATTGCGCCCATTGACAGGCTAATTTATTGTAACGGCAACTGACATGGCAGGCCGCCGCATCCTCCACAGACAAAAGGCCACTTTCCTTGTTGTCGCTGATAAATTGGCAGCGAAGTGCGACCCGAATTCGCCCCAACGAAAAAAAACGAAGCAGCATTTATAAAAGTGATCGCAGCGAGTGACTTGCCGAAAAAAAGCTGCAGACTTAACGGCTTAACTCAAAGACACGCCCACCGCTGCCCCTCCTCTCTCACACTCGTACACTCTCACTGTCTGCCTCGCTCTCCCCATCTGTCTCGCTCAACCTATTAAGGGTAGTCGGGTAGTCCTCAATTAAGAGACAATGTTCGTTATGCGGGCCACAGATGCCATTGCTATGGCTATACCTAATCTGATCTCATAAAATTGTACGATCCAAATCTGCCTGTCAAACTTGACAAGGAGTACCAAAATAATTGCTCCAGTTGATGGGAAAAGTTTCCTTTTGTCTGGGCATGCACACAGCTGTCGCACGGCTCGAACTATTGTATGAATGGGGTCCTGGCAGTCCTGAATGTAATGTTTAACAAATGTGACAAGCCGACACAATTTAAATGAGCGTTAACTGAGGGAATTATAAAGAGCAAAAGGGGCTCCCAAATTGACAAACGGTTTAGTTATTGTAGGTGTTTACAGGCTTTTACAGATTCTCCGCAGATAGATAGATAACTGAAGTAGCTTGTGGAGGGAGCAATTTATTGAGCTGTTGAGATGCTCAGCTTCGGTCTTTTAACCAGTTTTTATTTTGGAAATTCCTTTCCTTTATAAGGTTCACAAATATGGTTTTTTAATTGAATGATATTTTTACTGCGATTAGAGATTATTTTGTTGAGTATCATTAAGCTAGGGCTTCTCTTGAATCATATTTGAACTTTTCTTGAACTTTCTTTCGGGGAATATCTGCTTAACGAACTTGTATAATATCAAGGAAAAATTTAAGAAAGATGGTATGAGAGAAATGAGACATCCTGAGCTCTACGCTGATATTGCTACCATTCTACTTTCTTTTTCATACAAAATATTTGTTTTTACACTCATAATTAAAAATCAAAGGTATATGTAGAAGGAATCTAAAGTAAAGTTTACTATATAAAAGACTTTATATTCTTCTACTTATACAGCCAGAGCTCCATTAAACTCAGCATTTTCTTGTCAGAAACACGTATGAATTGGAATTTTTAGAGATTTAATCTTAATTGTTGCCCAGGCCGAAACCATCTAGTAACTCCAGTAACTCCAAAGTTAACCTTTGGAGCGAACTTAAAGCAAAGTTCGTTCTATCTGAGAGAAATATATAATGAACAAACAGCGATGCAGATGATGATAAGTGATGTTTGCCCCAGCAGAGGCAGGGCTACGACTGGAGAGTTTACCTTTTTGGCCATAGTTCTAGGAATTGGCAAGTGGTCGATAGATAAGCCAGTAGTGGGGCCGGCGACCAGGTGCCGAGATTTGCATTGGGCAAACTTTATGTTTGTTCCGTCTAAAGCTTAAACAGAGTTGGCAAAGTATCTGCCACACTCGTTGCTCATTAAGAGCTTAAGGAAGCGGCGGCACGAACGTGGTAGCCACTTCAAGTGGCAAGTGGCAAGTGGCAAGTGACAGGAGGCGTGGGGCATGGAGCATGAGGCACAAGGCGCAAGACATCAGCCAAGTCGCCGGATGCCTGTGGACAATGTGTCAAATTGTGCGAGGCGACAGGATGAAGAATGGAAAAGCGCTGCGAATGGCAAACATGTGTGAAAACTCAAAGAGAGACAGGGAGAGAGAGTAGAGTGGGAGAGAGAGAGAGGGAGATAGAGTGCGGCTGCCACAAATGGTAGCAGCCAGCATTCAACATTTGCTGGCACTTCTGATGTCTACATTAGGCGCGACCGTGCCTAATGAATGATTCGCTCTCTTTAAAAGGTGAAAGCTCAATCCATGAAATTGTAAGAATCCCTCCCTTGCCCTGCCCCCCATTCGAGGCGCAGCGCAGCGAATGCCTGCTACAGTTTATCGCCGCATGTTGCAATGCCAAAGCAAATGCAAAGAAAAATAGAAACAATGCCAAAAGAAAACAAAAAAGAAGTCTAGAGTTTAGACGACTTTTAATTACCCCAAAATTACAAGAAATTTCTGATATATATAATCGTTTGTCATTTTACTTTATCTGGGAAAATAAATATTACGATTTGTCGTACAGTATCTACCATGTATGTATATCTTATCTAGGGTAATGCCCTAGAATTGTAAGTAGTTACAAGTTGCATCAGTTTTATATAGCGAGGGTGATTTGAAAAGTTTTCTATATTTTCTTAGACTCGTAATTAACGTAGTGCCAACTTATCTCTGATATTTCTTCTCCCATTTACAAATAACTAGAAGATATAATAGCAATTATGGGGGAAAAAACATTGAAGAGGATAGAAGAGAATAAAGATTATATAAAAGATAAAATGTTTAACTTATGTAGAATATAGGTTATATAAAAGATAAAATGTTTAACTTATATAGAATATAGAAGATGGAATATGAGAGATAAATAAATAAAAAATTTATAATACATTCTATAACCACAAAGTCAAAGCATCCTACATAAAGGGCATTTGCATTGCTCTGCTCTCGGTTTATTTTAGGCTATTCCATATGTTTGCCCTCTGCTAGGTCTGTCAGTGCGTAGCCCCCGTTCCAAACAATATGCCAGACTGGCTATAAATAGGCTACACACAATGGAGAGGCAGAGAGGCAAGGGACAGAGGACGCAGTATCTGGAGTTGGTTTTGCCCAGGTCGGGAATCTTGGATGTGCGAAAATACCAGAGAGTACAGAATGATGACGAGGACGAGCTCGATGAGGAGACAATAGCTGCCATCAAGCACTTGGGCCAGCAGGAGTGCAAACGAAATTTACTGCTATGCAGCGTCGCAATTCCACTCATATTCATAATTATTTTCTTACTTGGATTATTGTTGGCCTCGCGCCAGTGAGCGGCAGCTCGGCAGCCAAATGTGCTACGGGCTGTGCCCTTGCAGCAGCTCCACTTCTTGCCCGACCAGAGACCAGGATGATATCGATATGATTTCGGTGTGTTCGTATCCTCACAGACTGCAACGAATCAAAAAGAAGAAGAAGAAGACGAAGAAGTGTTAAGGCGCTTGCCAGCAATCAAACAAAATTGGAAAAAGAGTAAAAGCTAAAAGCTACGACCCACACAGCTGACTTCACAGATTTGGGTTAAGCATCGTTATGGTTGTTGTTGTTGTTGTAGTTGTTGTTGATGTTGTTGCTGCTGCTGCTGCTGTCTGGCCTGGATGACTACCAAGGCTTCGATGGCACCATTGATGGCTTATCGTGCCACAGCGATTGGCAGCTGCTGCATCTCTGCAACTCTTTTCAATATGCCCTCGAATCATATTAATAATCTACAATAGCGGGTATATTAGCACGAAGCATACGGGATATAGCGAATAACTGAGTTGAACTGATTTATTACCCTATTTCAAGTTGAATATAATGTATTTGGTTTTGTTTTCTTTTCTTTTTTTTGTGTGTGTTAGATATCGATATCAAAGTGATAAGTATCGATAAATATCATTGCACGTTCAATTATGAGGTATACTTCTTTAGAGCTAAATTAAACTATTTATTTTTCTATGGCATCTCATCTTAAGGAATACAGCATTTTATTTTAAGCACCGATAATTATCGAAAATGCACTTTATTTTGTTTAATGACCCTAAATATGTCCAGTACTGCAATCGGATCTATTCTATGTGTGAATATAATTATTATTAGCATAAACTTGAAGTTGATACATGATGTCTCGATAACATCTATATCACCTTAAGTGTTTCTGTGCTATGAAATGAATTAAAGACATCAAAATTGACTCTTTTTGTAACAAATAAGGTTATAATGCTTCTTAATATCGATAAATATCGACGCCATAACAAATACAGATATAATGCTTCTTAATATCGATAAATATCGATGCCATTGTCTTGCTTTTCCCTTAGTAAATTTTAAAAATATCTCGAAAATTGATTTATTCAATTATTGAAACTCGCGTTTCGAGTTTTAGTCTTGTATAGAGCATGTCTTGTATATAGAAATAATTTATATTTTTTTAAATGCAGTCTAAAGTGCGAAAAATATCTATTTACATAGCAATATTCGTAAGACTGATAAATTGCGTCTTTATAACAGATTTGATATAGCACTTCCATGCATGTTTTCCTAAGATCGATGATATGTGTCCTCATAACAGATCTGATATGTCACTTCTATGGTGAATAAAAAGCTCGACAACTTTATTTTAAGCACTAATCACTATAATCGATATATATCGAACACGAGGTATCTGCTGGTCGAGCTGTTTCATCTCTCAAGTACTCTTGATTTTTAGGTTTTTTTTTTGGGGTCATCAAGTTGCGCGCGACTGTTGGAGCTGTCGCTGTCGCTGTCGCTGTCGCCGTCGCTGCTTACCTTGTCGTATCGCTCGTATCCACTCGCTGCGCTCCTTCTCGCTGTTGGCTATCACGTAGAGCGTGTACTGGGGCACGGCTCTGCCCACCAGATGCTGCCCCTCGCCCAGATGCTGTTGCTCCGCCGCCTGCTGCTGTGCGGCTGTCGTCGACGTCGTCTCGCAGTAGCCCACTTGAAAGGGGTAACCCTGTGTAGGTAATTGGTTGGGCGCATTTCAGCAATGCGTTAATGTTAATGTTCATGTTAATCTCAATCAAAATCTTGTACACCCGCTCTCTTTCCGCCTTTGTACTTACATCCGGTGCAAAGGGATCGCCGCCCTCGCCGCTAACTGTCGCCTCCTCGACGAGACGCACACCCTTCAGATTAATTCGACCGCGTTCACGACGTCGCTGCAGGGAGTAGAGCAGAGCAGAACGAATTGATATTGAGTATAAGTGTCTAAGTGGCGAATCGGTTATAAGGGCTACTTGGAAAGGACTTTGATCTGATTAAGAATTTAAGCAGCTCGACGAGGAGCCACAGCTGTCGTATTCAGAAAGCGAAACTATTGCACTATTGGAAATTGCACTGATTACGTTAAGTGATGAAAAGTTTATTTAAAAGATTATTGCATCATATAAGGATTTTTATGTATAGGTAATAAGACGAACACCTTTAGAGACAACACTAGCTTGCCGTATTGTACAGTACTTTCCAGCACTTTTAGCATTCACGGAATCGGCTTCAGCCTGTAGCATGCCCCAACAAACTCACATTTAAGCCCCATCGAAAGCTATTTGAAGTGAAGTGGGCATAACAACCCCTCCCCTCCCCAGCCCTCTAAGATTCTATCGATTTTAAGAACAGAAACAGCTCTGCTCAAGTGCAGCTCCTTGCCAGCGAAATGCAACTGGTTGAGCGAGGCAGGGCTTAATAAAGTGCCACTAAAAAATTCGTCAGCTCTTCTTTTTTTTTTTTTTTGGGCCTGGCATTCCACTTGACGGCACTTAAGTGACGTCCTGGCTGTTGGCTTCCCTCAGGAAGGGTAATTTTTGCATGTGTGCCGAGCACCTGGTGGAGGGTAGCGCACGGTAGTGCGGAGTGTGGACTAGCCGACTGACTGCCTCAATTTGCGCTGCAAGCGCAATTAAGTCAACATAATTGGCCTAATTGACTTGACAGGGCCTACATAAAGCGCGACAAGGGAAGCCCTAAGAAATGGCTTTGCTTTTTCTTACTACACTCACATAGATGGTCTGTCTTCTTTGTTGCTTCTTTCATTTTTCTTTTTTTTTTTTTGGCTGATTAGGCTGAGCGCTGGAGGAGTAGGTGCTGGAGCTGGGGTGAACACACGCAGCGTGGCGTCACCGAGTGAAAACCTAGAGATAAGCACGTCGTCTCAGCGTCGCTTAGCCCGCTCTTGGCTTATCGCAAAACCAACTGACAAAAGAAACAATGAACCAAAAAATATAAGAAAAAGTGAATCTACAAAGAATAAGCAGAGAAGTCTCCAGAAGCCGAAGAAAAAATACTCTTGCAAGCGCGCTATAAGAAGTTAATTGATGAAATATGTTCGCTTTTTAGGTGTGTTCGAAGTTATATGATATAATAGGAAGACATTCTCTGGATTTGGTGGATATCGATTGAAATCGAAAAAACTTTCATATATACAGAGTAAAGTAAGTTGTTTTCATATAACTTCAATTTATCGAGATTGTGAGATTAATGAGATATATTACGATACTTAAAAGCCACACAAATGATACACATATGATACCGTATAATCTTTGGACAGTATGTATGGTATATATGCTATTGAGAGATTGAGTATATAGGGGCTATTAAGTGTATAGAAAATATGGATTATATTAAGTAATATAGTAATATAGTAGAATAAAGAGTATATATAAATAAAGGGCACAAATCTCTATTGATCTTCGGCGCATAGATCATATAGCTTCTATCCTATCGATTCAGAAAATATTTTTAATGCCATAATCCAAAGCCGCTACTAAATGATATAGTGCTTCGATACGTATTAATTTAACATATATAGGATCCCCCACAACTATAAAAAACTGTACCAAATTGCACTGTATTTGCTTTACTAACAACAGAGTTAACATAGACCATATCAATCACAAATATCAAAGTACCCGCTGCGAGTGTATCAACGAAAGAGAAAAAACTTTAACTTAAGCAAAAGGCAGCACAGCGACAAAGTTGACACAAAGACCTCAAATAAACAAGCAGCGATTCCACAATACAAAAACTGAAGAACGAAAAACAAAAAATCAAACAAGAAACACTTTAAAGCAACGAAAAAAGGCATAAAATCAAAAGAGGCCGGAGGCGGAGCGGGTAAAGCACTTGGGGTCAGTAATCAAGAAGAAGAAATAATGAAAAAAAAAAAATTGAACTTCCTTCTCGTCTCGAGTTAATAAAAAACTACAAAAATAAACAACAACAAAAACAAATACAAAATTGTAAAAAAAACAAAATTTTATTTGGGTTAAGCCAAACGCAAAGTTTAGAAAGAGAAAGGGGGAGAGAGAAAGGCAGAGAAAGGGGGCAATAGATGAAAAACAAAATCAACTTGACAGGCAATTGAAATTGAAATTGAAATGGAAATTGAAACGCACTTGAGCCATGCGTGCATTCAATTGGCGCTAATTTGTGAAGAGATTAAGCGAGCGGAAGAGAACGTTCTCTGTAATGATTAACTAGCATGATCATGATAATTAGATGAGGCGAATGACGGGGAGTTTCAAATGAAATAGCTGCTATAGTAATAATAGATAATGATGATAATGAGATAGATAGAAGTAGTAGGGGAAATAGTATATACATTTCAAAGAAAGTAAAATTAGAACCAGAGATGAAATGAAACTGGAGGAATGTACTTGGGATTCTATTGAGAAATTAGGTCAACTGGCATGGCATCTCTTAAAGAAGTATTGTTTATTGTAGAATACATCTACAATTCTATGCTGGATAGAGAGCAACTTCCATGTGAAGTGAATTATTTTTTAAGAAACTTGATATAACTAGGTTTGCTGAAGCACATGACGACTATTTAATCTATGTGATGATATACATGGTAAATTTTAGGTAAACGATAGTCAGCATAGCTATGAAAGGGAAGCTAAATCGCATAAGTTCTAATATAGCTCTTTTCGTAAGTTACTGAATTATCATGTGTTTCAATGGATCGACCGAATCTTTAACCCAGTAAAAGCCAACTATCAAAGCATTGCCAGACCTTTTCAATTTTCCGATTCCCTTTATGTTAGCATAGAACTTACAAAGAGTGGGCGTGTCAGACACAAGAACCAAAGAAGAGTTACAATTAGAACGGAAATATCCGGCGGGCAGTGGCTCAAATGCCGTAAACTCTGTCTGTCTGTCATTCTGTCAGTCTATCAGTCTATCCGTATGTATGTGGCAACGTTGTCAAAGCTTTTGATGCTTCCTGCTCGTTTGCAAGTTGTGCCATATTTTCCGTGAATAGAGCATAAAGTGGGCAAAATTAAAAATGAAAGAAAGAGAAAATAGAACCCAAACGGCAATTGAAATGGAAATGAAAGATGCCAGTGAATGAAAATTTATGGCCAACTTGTGCATATGTGTGTGGCATACTATAGTTGAGAATCATGGCGAAAACTTTGCCTTGAGTTGAATGAACTCCAAGATGGAAGTGCGCGTGTGTCTATGTGTGTGAGTGTGTGTGTGTGTGTATCAGCGTGTGTGATAATGTTGTGTGCTGCAAATTGGCAAAACGCGACATGTGGCAGTAATAAATGGAAAAATCGAGTGGGTTTGTTCACTGAAAGCACAGCTGTTTGTGATTTGCATAGTACGAAGCGAAGGGAGCAATTAAGAAGAAAGAGATAGAAAAGAGGAAAAGAGAAAGAGAGAGCGAGAGAGAGGCAGATAGAGCACTAGAGCTAAATGTGGTAAATTATGGGAAGAGAGAAACCAATGTAAGCGATAGATCGAAAGTGGAAACGAAAAAGACAGACAGAGATGGACTTTGAAAGGCAGAATGGGAGGAAAAGGAGAGGCAAAAAGAGCAAGAGAAAAAGGTAAAGAGAGAGGAAGAAGACGAAAGTTTAAGTAATAGGAAGGAAGAAAAGAAGAGAGACTTAGAAAAATAGAAATGAGGGATAGAGAAAGAGAGGGAGAGAGCGATGGATTTAGAAGGACAGAGAAAGAGAGAAAACGAGAGAGGGGGACAGAAAGAGAAAAGAGAGAGAGATAAAAAAGCATAAATAGAGACAAAACCACTGAAAAGGGATACTGAGAGAAAGCTTAGAATAAGGCAGAGAGACAAAGATTAAGAGAGAATGAGAAGAAAACATAATCTCTATATGTTATATAGTTATATATAGAGGCAAAAGAAAGAGTTGGACAGTGTAGGGAGAGAGTGAAGAGGATATGCAAAGAAAGAGAAATATATACACAAGCGAAGAGGCTGCACTAATCTAAACAGACCTTATCAACCGCAATTGAGTGTTAAATCCAAAAGTTAAAAGTGAAAGTCAATTAGTGCAACACAAAGATTAATCACCTTTACTTCACATATAGTTAACTTCGCACCCAAGGGCCGACAAAAATCAGGTGTTGAAAATGATGAGCCCAAAAAATAAAAGAAGTGTTGAACAATTACGAAATGCGGTTGCCAAAGGCTATGGCCAAAAGGGTTTTACGATGCAGCTGATGGAGGCGAAAAATGTGGAAATGAAAAATCTGTCAACATGAATGAAAAGAGCGTTGCCAGCTGTGCGAAAGAGTTTGGCGTTGCCAGATATAATGAAGGAATAGCAAGCAAGAATGCAGCAGCCTGATTTGTGCGTATGGAATATCCATACACCCTGTAATAAATATGAAATGAAGTATTTTCTCTACTCTTCTATGCTTGCCTCTTCAATTTTAGCAGAAGAATATTTTTATTCATTATATTTCTCCTTGAACTATGTTTTTCATCCCCAATATACCCCTTTCAGCTTTTAGATTCATTACAGAGTATTCCCAGAGTACTAAATCTTCGCACAAGTTGAGCCGAGGTCAGCGCTGAATAATTTGTTAGGACTCAGAGGACTCAATGTTGCTGTTGAATAGTCCAAAGTTGCGCTGCAATTTTCGCGGCAAACAAAAGCAAACAAAAACCTAAAGAAAAAGGCAGAAAGAGAGAAAGGAAATAAGCGACAAAAAAAAGTAGATGAAAATAATAAGAGTAACACAATATGCTAACAAGGACAACAGAACAGCGTGAAACACGAGACGTGGCCGGGCAAGGACCTGGCGGAGCCTTTGTGCGGCTCTGCCAGGTAAAGCAGCGGCAAAATGGTATTCAAAGTGCAACAAACACCTGCGCATAATTGAATCAAGCTGTCAAAGCAACAGCGGCGACAAGTGCGACAGGTAAACAGTGAAAAGGAGCAGGCACAAACCAATGAGAAACGAAATGCGTGCAAAGGTAAACAGAAAATTGCAATTGAATGAGATACTGGAAATTTGAAAGGTATTTGTAGAGGCCGAAGGCAACAGGATGTGGAAGCAAAGAGAAAGAGAGAAAGGGTGGATTGAGAGCGAGATAAGGTGAGAAAAAGAGAAAAAGGAAGAGAGGGAGAGAGAAAGGATGAGAGAGAGAATTTTGAGAGATTGAAGGTGAGATAAAGTGAGAGAGAGAGGAAGGAAGATAGGATAGATAGCAGAAAGAGAGAGATAAGGGAAAGATATAGATATAAACAGACAGAGAAAGAGAGAGAGAGAGAGAGAGAGGGAGAGAGAGAGAGAGAGAGAGAGAGAGAGAG
>NW_022045968.1:208866-249896 GCF_001654015.2 Drosophila navojoa
ATTTTTGATTCTTCACTTACCTCGACATTTTCGACGTCGTAGTAGCAGAAGGTGCGCTTCGTCAGCTCGAACCAGCGATGTTTATAGTTGACTGGAGTGAAACGCTTCTTGTTCTGGGCCCGCTTCACCATGGAGCCGCTCTTGATAATATCGTACAGATGCTCCGACATCTTATCCATTTTGGCCTGAAAGGATTTGCTGCTGGAGCGCAGCGACAGCGACGATTTCATGCTGCCATGGGAGCTGCGCTGCATTTTGCTGCTCAACATCGTGGTTGGGCAGACAGAGGAGATAGGACAGAGGGAAAGAGAAAGAGAGAGAAGTATCTGTAAACGAAAAAGAGTTGCAAAATCAGTAAGCCATAAAGACATGTTAATATTATGGCCAAAAATTGTTTGGTTTACAAGCGACAACGCCTCGTCACATAAATCAGTTAAGCAAAAAGCAAAACAAACACATATACATGATCTGTGGGCGTGCGAACCGTATGCCATTGACCGTGGCCAAATTGAGTGGCCCGTCTAATTGCAGTGGGCGTTACACCAACAGGCATCAATCAGAGATCCAGCCAAGAGCCGACAGACAAAGAGAGGCTTTCAGCTGGACCAAATCGAGCGATTAAATGGCCAATTAATAAGCCAACCGACTAGACAGTGGAGCATCTATATGTACGATATAGACAGACATACAGCTGTATATATTTAGTATATATAGTCACTGTTTCAACTGACCTTGACGCCGAGTGAAAACCAGTTGCAGCCTGTGCGGAGAACTGATTAAAGGATTAGCCTCGTGTAAGCTGATCATCGCCTGACCAGTCCAACAGTTCTTGCCAACGATGCGTGTGCGCAAACAAACGGCTCGTTGGGCCCAGTTCCAAGTTGCGAATGCATACATACATATATATATGTACATATATGAATGTATATACATATGTACATACATATATGGAGTTAGTAAGACCTATAGATGCCCTGCACATTCCCTAAAATTAATAATGAATTGCTTCTGTGATTGATAAAACATATGAGATATATTACCCATTTTCAGGTATTAATCGAGAACGAGTTGGCAGATAAATATCTGATCAGTACGAATAGTTATATCGAAGGAACTGCCGAGTTAGTTGAGTTAGTTCGCTCAGCAATGATTCATTTAAATTAAAGACTTTTGTGGTTTATTATATTACCGTATTATCCGTATTATTATATTATGATCCATTGCAGGAATTCATATCTAAGCAAAAGAATGGCATATGTCGCTCGAGCTGTAGAAATGCACAGTTCCATTGTCCATCAGAAGCGACTATACACAGATATAACATCACTACCAAAAGTCTATGAACGATTTAACAACTGGCAAAGAACTAAATTTAGATAAACCAGTTATCGATATACTGCACGATTTGCTAATATACAATAGATTATAATATTATATGCCAAATTTAAGAGTTTTTAGAGATATGTATGAATGTATATAAGTTTACCTCTATGTATAAGTGTGTACTTAGACCTTTTAGACAGTCTTAAACCTATGCATATCTATATGAATGTATACATGCAAAAATTTTAGATGTTAGCCTCAAATGATTCCAATACATATCTCTGTACATATCAATTTTCTCAACAACTCAGATATATGCTAATAATATCAATATACCAATACGATGTATGTACATAAGGCTTAGCTAATAATCTGCATTACTATTGTTATATAAATATTTACACATGTTTACAAAGATAAAATTGGAAAAATGCATTTCACTTGTTTGTTACATGTTTTGGCATGATTTCAATATACCCCATTTACAGTGACAGCACTTGCATTGACTAAATTGTATACACATACACACACACACACAAGCACATACACAGACACACATGATATGTGGAGCTATGGCATTATCGCACTTCAACAACAACAAAAGCAACATGCGGCTGCGCATGGAAATCAACAAACAAAAGCGACAAATGCAAATTCACAGCTACAACAACAACAGCAACAATGATGCAGCAACAATAACTACAACGCCTGCCCCTCTCTCACACTGCCCCGCCCACAAGCCCCGTTTACATATCGTTCATGCGTGGCACTTTAATCAAGCAGAGCGTTGAGAGGCTCAGCCATATAGGATTTGCTAAGCACTAAAGCAATAACCGAATCATGCCCTAGAAAGAAATTATTTTCATAATATGATAGTATATTTACTATTCTCTATATTTTAGTTACTTGGACATCAAATCCCCTTGATCAACCTACATTAAAAAGTTAACACAAAAAAAAAGTACGCACTTAGCATAGCCACGGCTTTTCATAAATTACAGGGTATTGTAGACTAGGCAACGCTAAATGATTGCAACAGCGGCCACTGCGACGGCGCAAAATTCGCATAAATCTTGGCCTCAGGCATGAACAGGCACAGGCGAAGAAGCAAACGCAGACGGCGACAGCGACAGCGACGCGTTGCCTGGACTTGGGATAGCAGAGCAGCGCAGCGCAGCCGCAGCAGCAGCAGCAATGGCAACGGCAACGGCACAGACGGCCGCAGACAACAACAGACAAGAGTCAACGCGTTTTGGCAAAAGCGGGCGTGGCCATGGCCCTGGCACACACACACATGCACGCACGCGCACACAGACAGGAAAGATTTAGCTGCAGACGACAATGTTTGAATTTCGCCACGCAAATGGCTGCGTTTAATTTTCATGCCTCTCTTGCTTATTATTAATTTTCTTCTTTTGTTTTTTTTTTTATTAAATTTTTTTTTTTTGCAATAGTTTTGATTTTTCTGTTGATACTCGCAACTTTTTTCATAGCATTTAACGGGGGCGGGTGTTGCGTTGGCGTTTGACGCTCTGCGCGACCTTTGAAAGAATTTTTGAACAAAACGCAACCAAAAACGGGTTTGCAGCGGAAAGAAAACGCAAATATGAGAAGAGGAAAAAAGCAACTACTCGAAGGCAAGTGACAAAACATGGACTGATTGGCATATGTATGTTGTTTGTTCTTATTGGTTTGCGAGGGGGGTGTTCTTATCAGCAAGCGCAGCTGTAAATTCTAGTTGGCTTTGTGTATTTTGATTTTGCATTCAGCTCCACTCACATATTAATTGTGGTGATAAAGCAAATTAAATAAAAACGAAACAAGAACAAAGAAAATAAATGTAATTCGAGCTGCAAGTAAGACACCAGCGGGAGTGGGAGAAGGCAAGAGGAATCAATATGTGTGCCAAACTTACCACAAGTGCCGATGATTGAGCAATTGAAGCAATGACCGATCGAAGCGCATTCAACAAACGAAATTAATAACAACAAATCACTTTCGTTTAAGCAACGCGCACGCTCCACAACGGCGGCGATAACAATGACTGCGACGCGACCGGCTTTGACACCATTTGCATACTGCTCGACCCAAGTAGCGGGCAAAAAAATATATTATAAACAAATCCGCGGAGAAGGCTCAGCTGTGCTCACACACACTCACACGCATTTAAACATATGAGGACATCACACACAAACACACAGAACGACAGTCGCAACAGGCGGCTTTTTGATGTGTAGAATATTCAGAGCAAATACATCTTATTACTTTAGTTAGATCAAAACTGGATAACAACTGAAGTATCAAATTTTGTAATATTAATATTATTTATAAATTTTAAGCGCGCCGTCGTTCTTCTCTTATGTGTTGTGAACGCGCCGACGCGACGTAACTTTGAAACGGCTATCGATTAATTGATGGAACTTGTACTGCTATCTGATATCGATGCTTTGTTAAACGAGTGCAATCGAATGACCACCACATTAGATCCATTAAATTATCGATCGCGATGTTTTTCAAATTTTTTAATTGCCAAATATAAATAAATATTAAAATCACTAACTATTGTTAGTATTGAAATACAGTGAATGGCTGGTATATAATAATTTAAATATTATTACAAAACTATGTTGCCAACTATTACAGTTATAATAATTCAGTTCAAAATGAAATGCAAACTTTTTGAATACTGTGCACTTAATTTAATAGGCTTTTTAGTTTAAGCTCTAACTATACAACAAATTCACTCTAGATGTCTAGTCTATGTGTTGTATGGTTAGTGGTTTAAGTTAGTAGAGGACAACATCAATTACAATTTAAATGCGCGCCCTTAGCAATTATTTCGATACTATAACACTTAGTTTTTCTTCTTCTCGCTAGCGACAATACGCCAAGCGCCCACCATGTATCGCAGCCAGATCATAAACAAATCGATGCCCATTTGCAGCCACGACCAAAACGGCGATAATTTCGAGCCATCGATTTCTGTCCAACGTACCGCAACTTCCGCCATGGGCAGCTGGAGACGTTCAGCCAAGTAGAGCAGCTCCACATCGAATGCCCAGCGTTCGACGTGCAAGCTATTGAACAGTTTGCGGGCTGTGGCACGGGTAAATAGCTTAAAGCCGCACTGGGTGTCCCGCACAGTTCGCACCGCAAATATCCAGACAAGCGTATGGAAGCCATGCATCAATATGGTACTTAAAATGGAAAAAATAATATACATTAATGGAATCCACCCAAAAATCGTTCCTCATTGGCTTACCGTAAAAAGCTGCGCTTTGCAATCGACTCATCTTCTAGGTGAGCCCTAGAGCCAATGGCTATGCCATCGTGCCTCCACTCCGGTGCTAGGCTAACCAAAGCCTCCGCTAGCTTCTCATAGTCTTCAAACTTGGTTGCACCGTCGGCATCCGCAAATAGCAGGTGACGACCGCGTGCACTTAGCATGCCTATCCGCACGGCTCCACCTTTGCCACGATTCTCCACCAGCTCCAGCACACGAAACTTATTTGCGCCATATTTCTTTGAGTATTCTAGAGCTACCGAGACCGTTGAGTCACTGCTGCCATCGCTAACCACAATTACCTCGTAGCTGAAATCCGGCTGCTTTTCCGTCTTCTGGGCTAGATATGCCATGCACTCGTCTAGCATGGCGGGCACTAACAAAAAAGATAATGTGATAATTAATCACGGCAAATTTTTATCAAAAATGGGCAAACCAACATCGCTGCTCCTCATTGTACGCCGGCACAATAACACTCAGCTCCAAGGTGGGCGAGTCATCTAAACTGGGAAATTCAACAGTTTTAATTGTGTCAGTATCCAAAAAAAATTTCTCGTCCTTGTGCCGCGTTATAAGCGGATAAGGCTTCGATTTGTACAACGAAATCAATATTGCCTGCAATATTTATAGGTACAAAAACAAGAACAAATAGAGCTATAAACCAAAAGCCGATCATCAATCATCGTCATTATTTACATACCAACAAGGCGACTGCACCAACACCGCCCAACAGATAGCAACCCACTTGCAGCAATAGGATCAACATATTGGTATTTAGTTATGTCAATTAAACGAATGGCTATCTATAGCAGATCATCACTTTTTAAAGTAGCACAAAAATACGGATAACACGTATACACGTATTTTGTGCCAGCTTTGCGTTAGCGGCAGCTGATAACACATACGACCGTAAACAAAGGCTATCGAATAACAAGGCATCGATACTTATAATGCTGCCAGACTGTAAGTTATTCAGAGATAGCATTATTAATATGTTTTTCTATTCTTTCGGTATGTACTTTAATCAATAAAAATGTAACAAATTATGAATTTTGGGTAATTTTATCATTTAATTATTTATCATTTGATATAAAAGTTTAGGCTTCGATATATTTGGATATAGTGCTGCCAGATAATTACTATAAGCAAATATTTCGTTAGATTTGAAACTAAGCTGCTGTGAGCTTGATTTTATTATAGATTTTAACGCATTTTCTTATATTGATGCTATTATGTCAACTTTTTTAGAATTTTTAACTGACCTAGCGCAACAGGTGTTTTAGTGTTTATATTTGCTGCTATTTACTGCGCCTGCGCTGTCTGCCAGCTACCAGCTACCAGTTAGATACACACTTGGCCAATTTTTCTTTACCGTTTGTTTAAGAAAATGAGAAAATAAATTGTGCTAGTGAGATTAAATTTAAAAAAAATGTATTTGCTATTAGTATTTGTGGGCTATTTGGGTGTGGCCAGCTGCAGCGTATTTAATCTGCATTTACAGGCAAATGTAGGAGAACTTTTTACGTTTAAAATCGAGCCGCAGCTCTTTAATTGGACCCATCAAGTAATAAGCGAACAATTTCGCTATAGACCATCGCTTCAGCACTATCCCGATTTGCCCAGCTGGATGCGTTATATGTATAGCCATGAATATCATGCGGGCTTTCTCTATGGTACGCCCCCCGTTCCGGCTGCTGGGAAGACCCTGAATCTCGACGTGATCGCTTTAAATAGACAAAATTATGAAACTCGCCAATTGGTTATATCGATGTTTGTGGCTCATAAGTTCATAACGCCCAATGTGGTGCAGATGAAAATAGATAATTTGAATTGGGTGCACTTGATGGATCCGGGACGTGTGGAGAACTTACGCAACATATTCCGCAAGGATCTCTGGCCGGATAGCAAAGACGACTTGAGTGTGGTTTTCATGGAGTCTGCCATTAATATGGGCGGACGTCTACCACTGCGGCCACAACAGCGGGAAGGGTGAGCTCAAAGAATTTTCAAATATGGAACTCTTTTTTTTAAAACAATTTCCCTCTTCCACCTATTGCAGCGTCATTGTTCACGTGGGCAGCTTTGCTCAGTTCTCGCCGCGTCTCAAGGAGCTTCAGGAGGAAGTGCGACCACTGTATAAGCTGCCCTCCTGCACCTACAAACGAACCTCAGTGCAAAAGATTTTCGAAAATGTCGGATTTAAGCTGGATTGGTGCGCCTTTAAGATGGTGGGCATCGAGTCACCCACCGAGGTGCTCTACCACAATAATCATGGGCGTGTCAAAGAACAGCTCAAGGAGCATCGGCATCAGCAGCCGCAACGGCAACAGGACCGCTGGCTAGGCATACCACGCGAAGATGTGCCCATCCGAAATTACATTGATGAATTTGCCTTCGCCTTTGCCATTCCTGGCATGATCTTTGCCGTTCTCGTGGGCATATTGTCCGCCGTGCTCTGCTTCCAGCATCAGAAATTGTGAGTCTTGAGGGTAAAGTAGATGTATTATATAAGATTTATCAAATGTCTGATACGAAATAGAAACATGTTTTAGATTTGCAATAATGTACCAGATAAGTCTATAATTTATTAAAACATAAATTTTTCATTTAAGTTTTTATATATGTTATTTAGTAACTCATTTGTATTTCTATAAAATTTACTTTTTCTTATTTTTGTTCATTTTCTCTTCAGTTACGATCCACAATCAGAGTTATTTTTTGCAAATATTTTTAATATATGCGAAGAGTCTTGTGCTGCAACGCCCAACGATTCGGATGCTGATGAGGACAGGTCATTTGTGTTGAATATATAGTCTATTCAAATTTTAATATATTAATACACAAATATTAACTATCACCTCCCTTGCAGCTCAGTCCACATAGACTATCCTCCTATGTCCTCCACCGTGCAAATGGTTCAGTGCTCGGACACAAAGCCCATGCAGCCGGTGACAACGCTGAAGAGTCTGAAGGATCCCAATTTTCTACTCGACAACACCAGCATGCGTTCACAAAGGTTTATAACTCTAAATAACTTTAATATCGACTTATCATCAATGCCTCTTGATTGCAGTCCAAACAATAGTTTATATCAGCTGGACACAGGTGCATCGGGCATATACGCCCGCCCCAAGCCTCCGCCGTACAAGGGCGGCACTTTGGGTCGCAATGGCGTGGACATTTGACAAACATCACCGCGAGTGCTCTATTGCTAAAGGCGCTATAAATTAAATTAAAAAGCAATACACAACGAAAGATCAACTACAATTGTCATTTGGAGCACAATTCACATATACATATATCACAAGTTGAGCATATATCATAACCGCATCGAATAATGCATATATATCAATTATCTTACAGTATGCGTAGCGAATTTAGTTTAATTTTTAGCTCTGTTTCAAATAAATAGCTCTGTTTGAATTACTTGTAAGCACGTTTGCTTTTTTTTTTTAAATTTTTGAAATGCGCGCCGAAGTCAATGTAGTAGATATGTATAATTGCCATTCACAGTGAACAATGGACATTGCTCATAATCACTGATTGTTCTTTGGTCAGTGTCATAATGCTACTTATTTATCGCAGTTATGGAATCGTCATATTATGAAAATAAATGGGAGAGTTCTAACTTATGTTGTTAGCCTTAGACATCTTTGTCCTACAGACCATTAACTCATTTGAAAGCCGCGCCCCAACTCAGCTCTGCCAGACAGACAATTCTTTTGCCATTCACATTGCAGAACAGTAGTTTCGTAGTTCAACTGATAAACAATGTGCTTGCGGTGAAAGTTGTGGCCTTATCGCTTTCTATTTCCAATAAATATATTACATCAAATAATTACGTGCTGTTTAAAATGGTGTTGGCATTAATTGGCTCCCTGGAGGAGCTAATAGAGCAGTACAAAATCAATCTAATTCAAGCGATTTTCATAATTTTTATTGTCACGATCGTTTTGCTGGGCAGTTTGATGACCCTTGTGGAATCGCACCTGCCAAATAGCATACGTCAATCATTTCGTTATGGCAAACATAGCCACAAGGGCGAAACGGATACTCTGGTGAATTACTTGGAAGTGCCCAAGGCCTGGTTCAGTCACTTCTATGTATTTGCCTTTGGCTGGTCACTATTAGCGCTCTACCTAATCACCAGCGCTATTTGGAATCAAGCAACAGCGCCGGAGTATGTGCTTCGCTTTCTCGACTTCATGTGTGGTGGCCGCAGTCAGCGCCAGGTGCAGGTGGACTCCAACACCGCTCTGATAGGCACTTTGCTGCTTAGTTTGCAGTGCGTGCGTCGCTTCTACGAGACGAACTTTGTGCAAATCTTCTCCAAGCGCAGTAAGATGAATCTGTCGCACTATGCCGTGGGTTTTGTACACTATTTCGGAGCCATTGTCGCTCTGCTGTCAAACACGGCTGGTTTTGTGAGGGGGTCAAAACCATCGCCCTTTACGCTATCTAAGATCAGTCTGCTTCAATCAGCCTATGTGCTCGTCTTCCTCTTCGCCTGGCTTCAACAATATTCAAGCAATATGTTGCTTGTGAATCTGCGAAAGAATGCCAAAACGGGCGCCGTGCAAACCGAGGAGCACTTGATGCCCAAGGGCGGTTGGTTCAATTGGATATCATCGCCCCACATGTTCTTCGAAGTGGTCATGTACTACTGTCTCGCGGATCTTTTTACACCAATCATCACTTGGAAACTTATCTTCATCTGGGTGGCCAGCAATCAGACGATCAATGCCCTGCTCACCCATCAATGGTATAAAGAGAACTTCAAGGACTACCCCAAAAGGCGACATGCCATCATACCATTGTTACTGTAAAATTAATTACGAATCATTTTTAATTTATTATACATTAAACATTAACATTCCTCTTTGACCTCTTTTGGGTCGTTTGGTTATTTATTAAACGTGTTTTTAGTGATCTTTGTGTGGTTTTTATTTTTGTTTCGGAATTTGAACTATTTATAAAACGTTAATAACCTCATTTGGGGCGTCAGTTTTTACTTAAACAAGAAGCTGCAAACGAAAAATGTCAGAATAATGATCTTTGTAATTATGATCAGAGGGAAAGAGAGACTTACCTATATGGATAACCTTGCGCCTTGGAACGGAATACGGAAAGCAGAAATGAGAAGAATACCGTTAAAAGCACGAGACCAGCCATCGCCATCATGCGATTACGATTGTGAGCCTTTGGGGTGCCGGATTCGATCAACAGAATCATGCCCAGCACAATCATCGCATCTGCAAAGACGAAAAGAGGGAGTACATAGATAGTTCAATCGATACTAATCGTAACCTCACTCAATCGACACTCACTCAAAAACATGACAATGTAGGTCTCCACGACCAGCTGGCCCTGCGATGAACCATGTATGTAGGCGACGCCTCCATTTTGTGTCTTATGCACCAGCGGCGGTCCACGTATGTGATTCCACATTTGACCCGAGATCATGGCGAAACAGAAGAACAACGCCACGGCACCCCATAAATTTTTGTTGTACAAAAATTCCAGGTTGTTTCGGCGTATGTACAAAAAGCTGCCAACGAGGGCAACCAGAGTAATCATGGCGACTGTGCCGGAATAATTGGGAGGACGGAATACGCGTATTGTGATGTCCGTACGTTCAGCCACAAATTTGGCAATCGAATCTGCAGCAAAGCCTACACGATGAATATCCATGGTATCCGCACCCTTTGGCTTGCCCTTAGCGGGGAAATGCATAAACACCGGCGCCGTATTCAGGCGCAACATTTGAAAGACATCCGAACCGTCATCGAAATCGACCATTGCGAAGAACAGCTTATTGGAGTAGATTGGCGAGAAACGATATGAGTTGGCCACAATACTGAATTCGTCATGGGCATGCCGACAAATTTGGCATTGTCGGGAAGGCGCCAGCGCCGTGAGCATCACAATCATTGAGTAGTTGCGCGGCGTATTTTTCACATATTCACGGAATTTGGCCCCATTAAAACGCAACAGGGGTTTCTTCATGTTCATATCCACCAGATTTTGAACCTTCTCCGAGAGAGACAGACCCGTCTGCAATTCAATAAACAATTAGTGTTTACAGTCATTTCAAAGAGGTTTACCGGCAAGCTAGAATCGGAACTGGAACCGGTATACAATTCGATGTGACGTGGCCCATAGGCGGGCGTTGTGTACATACCTTGTGTTGCTTGCTCTGTGCGGCGACAAATATAAGGCAGCCGACCATCGCTATAAGCGTGCACAAGAGTGTCTTGTGCAGCAGCTTCATTTTTATGTATTTTTTTGTTTAATTTTTTCACTAATTCCAAGCCAAAATTACAGCGCTTGCCTCCTTTAGAACAAAAATTTTTTTAGCAGCTGATTGTGAATGGTAGCTGAGGCAGTGGCGTTGCCAGACTGTCGTTGTGCTTCTTTTTCTATACATTGACATGAACAAGTTAGTGGTGGTGAATGCTAAACATCGCTATGCGTGCTCGTGCTAATCTTGTGCCGCGTTCATCTCCGCCGTCAACTATTCGCGTTGTGTAGACGCGTTAGCTGACTAATTTTTATTTGTCTTATTTTTAATTTAAATTAAGCATTAATTTATTTTCGTGTGCCGCTGCAGCACTGTTTGTAATGAGTGATGTATTGAAGAGCTCACAAGAGCGTTCGCGTAAACGTAGACTGCTGCTGGCCCAAACGGTGAGTGGGCGTAATTTTTCAACCACGGATTTTTTTTTATGAATTTTTTAAATGCCTAATTTATTAAAAATGTATAGCTTGGTTTGTCCAGCGTCGATGAGCTGAAAAAGGTGCTGGGCAATGCAGAAGATAGCAATAATTATGCCGGCGTCAGTGGAAGCCGGCAGCTCAATGCCTCTGGTCAAAGGGACGAGGAGGAAGGCTCCGGCGACGGTGCTTCGTCCTCCAAGAAAACACCGAGCGAGATCATATACAGAGATTCCTCAACCTTTCTGAAAGGTACTCAGTCTTCCAATCCGCACAATGATTACTGCCAGCATTTTGTCGACACTGGTCAAAGACCACAAAATTTTATACGCGACGTCGGACTGGCCGATCGGTTCGAGGAATATCCAAAGCTGCGTGAGCTGATTAAGCTCAAAGATAAACTCATCCAGGACACTGCATCGGCGCCCATGTATCTGAAAGCAGATCTTAAGACGTTGGATGTAAAAACATTGGGCAGTAAATTTGACGTTATTCTCATTGAGCCACCGCTTGAGGAATATGCTCGAGCGGCACCCGCTGTAGCGACAGTGGGTGGAGCACCACGGGTCTTCTGGAACTGGGACGATATACTAAGTGAGCTATACACTTGATCCTATAGAGATTTATATAATAGTCTTTCTATATATATATATAGATTTGGATGTTGGCGAAATAGCTGAACATCGTTCGTTTGTCTTTCTGTGGTGTGGCTCATCGGAGGGCTTGGATCAGGGTCGGAATTGTTTAAAAAAGTGGGGCTTTCGTCGCTGCGAGGACATCTGCTGGATACGCACCAACATCAATAAGCCTGGTCATTCCAAGCAAGCCATTCCCAAATCGGTATTCCAACGCACCAAGGAACACTGCCTGATGGGCATCAAGGGTACAGTTCGACGCTCCAGCGATGGTGACTTTATACACGCCAATGTGGACATTGATCTGATTATATCCGAGGAGGAGGAATTCGGTAGCTTTGAGAAACCCATTGAAATCTTTCATATCATTGAACACTTTTGCTTGGGTCGTCGACGTTTACATTTGTTTGGCCGCGATTCGAGCATACGACCCGGCTGGCTAACCGTTGGACCCGAGTTGACGAATTCAAATTTCAACGCCGAGCAATATCAGTCCTATTTTGCAGATGCCACCGCCACCGGTTGCACCAGCCGTATCGAGATGCTGCGACCAAAGAGTCCGCCGCCAAATAGTAAGGTCCGGGGGCGAGGACGCGGTTTTCCACGCAGTCGTGGCAGACCCAGATAATAACCACTGATGTGCATGTATTTTATATAATTAAGTGCGATATTGTCCCATTCGATTGATCTGGAACATATCCATCATCTTAAGATTAAAAAGTAAACCTACACTTTGTGTACACTTTCTAATGCTAGGATAAAAGCTAAAATAAAAAAAAACTAATGCTGCAAGCTGTGATGTTGGTTTAGATGGCGCATATAAACTTCCAGATCATCCTCGCCCTCATCATTATCAGCAGGAGCTGCAACGGTGTCCTCTCCGTCACTGGACTCAAAGTAGGCATCCTCTTCGTCTCTTTCGATTTGCTTTAGATCATCCAGCTGAGCGTTATCATCGACGGCTGTATAATCGAAGTCCGTGTCCTGGCCACTGAGAAAGCGTTCCTTCATTAATCCCATAAACTCGTTGCGCAGCAGCTCCCTTTCACCTGGATTATAGTACTCTGGCGTTACAATAGTGTTGGTTGGAGCTAAAGAGGATTGAGTATTTCGACTTGAGGAGCAGGCCACGGGCTCGTCGTCTTCAAAACCTCCCCATTGCTGGCGACATGCGGCTGGTACTTCACAGTCTACGTTGTTCGTGGGCGGCTCTTGAATGACTGTGCTGGTCTGAATCGTTTGCTGCAGCAGCTCGTCACGCTGTTTTTGCTCCAACGTGTGCATTAATATGCCAGAGAAGCTTGTGTTCCTTACATCGTAACTGTCTCGTTGTTTCTTCTCCTGTTCCGTTAGGTATTGGCCGACTAGCTCCTGGTACAGCTCCGGTGCACGCTGCATCATTTCGTGCTCGCTAAAGTATTCGCCCTGCTGTAGCAGCTGCTGCATGGCATGGTATCTTCTATTCTTGATACAAACGCCGCGTGATAGTAGCTTCCTTTTGAAATCATCGAGCAGCAGAATAATCTCTTGAAGATTCTCATTGGCTTTGATAGGTTCTGTTACACCTACAGTCTGAAAATCGCTTAATTGTTGCTCGGTTAGGTAGCTGCCAAATCGTATTAAGAAATTTTCACGATTTTTCTGATATGCATCTTGTGCAATTTGTTGTTTTTCTTCCAAATTTAACTCCGGATCATCAATTTGTTGAGACTTAAAAATAATATTTGCATTTTCGGCAAGTGCTTTGAATATATCCATAAGTTGAACTGGTAATTCAACCACTTCTGAACTGTCTTCGCAACTCGAGGTCTTCGTTTGTGTCATTTTATGAAATAAAATATATGTAAACAAATGCTTCTTCTTACACACTAAGAATTGCTCTGTAATTTGAACAGATGAACTTGTTCAGTCATTAATTAATTCATTCAAAAGGAACAAAACTTGTTCAATTATTCCGAAATTTATAGGCATTATAATTCCGCCTAATAATTTTAATTAATACCATTTTGGTTAGTGTGAATACCAAATTTAATTGATTTCCTAGTTCATTTATTTTTTATTTTTTAACATTGTATTTTAAATACCAAATTGTATATATTTTGTCAGTAGCACGAGCAGAAACAATATATCGATAAGTCATGTAGGTTTTTTATTCATCACGTCAGCTGTTTCCTATTTATACAAAGAGCGGCGTCAGCTACTAACTAACGCGCAATCTGCGATCTTTTGTGTTTTTCCTGTTGCAAAACGTGACTACATTTAAATTGATACCGATTTCTTTTCCTAAACAATGGCTGAAAACAGTGTTACAAAAAAAGCGGATGCTGATGCAAAAAATATAAGACGCAAATATAGAGCAAATGGTCTTAGATGCTTAGTTCCATCATGTGGTGCGAGCTACAGGACAAGTCTCGAAAGTAACCCAGTTAAATTATTTTCGTTTCCATCAAGACTACGTAATGTGAACAAATGGATTAAAATATGCAACTTATCCAATAATTTGGATCTTAAAAGGGCTAGAATATGTAATAGGCATTTCGAAGAGAAATATATTTGTGGTCGAAAAGTAACACCCGATGCAATCCCAACCTTAAATTTGTGCAATCCAAGCTTCTCTTATGATATTGACGACTTTAAGGATGCCATTTTTTTAGTAGGCAGTGACGAAGAGGAAACGGAAGGCGAAGAAACAGAAGAACACAATATTAAAAATATTCAGATTGAAAATGATCGGGATGCAAATATGAAAAATGACTGTGCCGACGATGAATCTGTAGATACTTTATTAAGCTTTAAAAATAAGTCAAAAAATCAAGATTTAGTCGACGTTGATGGTACATCCTATTGCCCAAATTGTATAAAGAAAGAGCAAAATGAGGTATATTATAGAAGAAAATATTATAATATTGGAATAGAGCTTACAAGAGTACAGGAAAAATATATTAGTTTAAAGAAAAGGTATCTTGCTTTAAAGCAGGCCTCTAAAGACAGAGGCATTTCAATTAACACTGCGAATTGTTCAAGCAATTCTAAGCTGAGCTAAGTACACGCCAGCGCTCACGTCCCATTCATACATATATATATATATATAAATGTAAAGTATTATCGAAACTTTACGCGGAAGCAGCAGCAGCACCGGCATCGGTGGCATCGAGGAGGAAAGCTCCGTCGGCGGCGCTATGTTGTCCAAGAGAAAACCAAACGAGATAATATATAAAGACTGCTCAACATTTTTAAAAAGCACTTAGTCTTCCAATATCCAAAGCTGCGTGAGCTGATTAAGCCGATAAACTCATCTAGGACACTGCATCGGCTCCCATGTATCTGAAAGCAGATATTAAAGCATTGGATGTGAAAACCTTGGCCAGTAAATTTGACGTTGTTCTTATTGAGCCACCGTTTGAGGAATATGCCCGAGCAGTACCCGCTGGAGCGACAGTGGGTGGAGCACCACGGGTCTTCTGGAACTGGGATGATATACTAAGTGAGCTATACACTTGAATCTTATAGAGATTTATATAATAGTATTTCTATCTACATATATATCCATATAGATTTGGATGTTGGCGAAATAGCTGAACATTATTCGTTCGTTGTCGTTCTGCTGCGATCAGGTTCAGCGGAGGGTTTGGGTCATTGATGTGGGTGTGCACCAACATCAAGAGGCCTGGTCACATAGCCAAATCGATACTCTAACGCACTAAGGAAAGGAACTGCCTGATGGGAAACAAGGGCACAGTTCGACATTCCAGCGACAGCGGAACATCAGATGCTTTTAGGAACCTATCTTTCATATCACTGATACGCCTGGATCATCGACATTTCCATATGTTTGGTCTCGATTCGAGGATTCATCCCGGCTAGCGAATCGCCGGACGTTGTGTACGCTTTCTAAAGGTAGGCTTAAAGTTAAAATATAAAGAAAATAATTATGAAAGCTTTGATGTTAATTCAGATTTCCCATATAAACTTCCAGCTCAACCAGCTCATCAGCAGATCATCTCCATCACTGGAATCAAAGTAGGCATCGTCTTTGTCTCTTTCAATTTGAGTTAGATCCTCCAGTTGCGCGTTAGCATCGACGGCTGTCTAATCAAAATCAGCGTGCTGGCCCCTGAGAAAACGTTCCTTTATTTTTCTAGAGCTGTTCTATAATTTAAGCATCAGAACTTGTTCAGTTATTCAGTCATTCATAATTTTAACTTTAATTTTTAAAATTATACAATTATAAGCATTGTATTTCGATATAAAAGACATGACGAACAACAAAAAACAAATGAACTATTTATTTCATTTAAATTTTAGATAATTAATAAATAACAAAAATTTATTGATATATTAAAAGTATTTATTTTAGCTTGTTGCATGTCTTTTTGGCATTGAATTTTATGCAAACCCAGTTTCATATTAACTTTCATTGGTTTCTATCAATTCGAGTATTAACACTGACCAGACAACACAGTCTTAATAATTTATCAACAGCAAGAGCACGAAAAAATATCGATAGATTCGTGTCGTCTAATGTCGTTGCAGTCTCCTGTTGAAAGACCCAAAGGTTGTCATTCTCGAGTGAACGTCTTGTTTTGTATTCGCCGCACCAGCTGTTTCTTAGTTATAAACAAGAGCGGAGGCAGCTAAGCATTTCCGCACGATCCGGACCATAAATATACATGTATATTACATACGCAGAGCAAGTGGACTCGTTTTAAAAGACGCAGGAGTTAGATTTAATATAGTCATACAAGTGAGAAACTACTACAAAGTATTAGGAAGCGAATATGCCACTCAAGTTGACAGTCAACCTCTCAACTGAGCGCTTTATAGTGTGATCCTTAAGTTATATTACTGTTGCACAAATTGATAAATCCTAAAAATTATTTTTGAACAAAAAACTATGGCTAGCATTGGTGTGAAGAATAAAGGTAGAAAGGATACACGAAAAAGTAATTGTAAATGTATAATAGACAATTGTGATGCCAGCTATAGAAAAAGTTCTAAGAATAATCCGATTAAACTTTTCAATTTTCCCTCAAAACCTTCTCATTTAAACAAGTGGATTAAAATATGCAATTTACCAATAAACCGTGACTATAAAAGGGCTAAAATATGTGGTCGGCATTTCGAAAAGGGATATATTGGTAGCCGAAAATTAAGAAAAAATGCAGTCCCAACCCTATATTTGAACAACCCAAACTTATCCTGTGAGATTCTTGACTTCAAACGTAACTTAAGAGCTAATGAAGTCCCACCCTTACCTTGGAACAATCCAGACTTATCCTATGATATTGTTGATTTATGTGATACGGCTTTCCTAGGAGAAACGGTTGTAGAAGAACAGGAAAAGCAAGAAGAAGTGGATAAGGATCACCAGATTGAAAATATTCAAAATGAATATGACGATGAAGAATCTTTAGAGAATTTGTTGAGCTTTAGAAACAAAACAAAAAGTCAATTGTGGCAGGATTTAGTAGACATTGATAGTTCATCCTATTGCTTGAATTGTATAAATAGAGAGGAAAGTGAGGTATATTATAGAAGAAAATATTATAATATCGGAATAGAACTCACAAGAGTACAGGAAAAGTATATTAGTTTAAAAGAAAAGTTTCTTGCCTTAAAGCAGGCGTCTAGAGACTTATCCAATCATTAAAAGCTATGAATCGTTCAAATAATTTAAAGGTGAGTTAAAATCCAAATTTAAAATAGTAATATTAATAGCAATGGTGCACAAAAATATCGGTAACTTATTGTCGCTTAAAGTGGTTACTGTCATTCACAAGTGAACGTCGCAGCTGGTTTTTTAGTCTATAGTGTTTTATTCGCCGCGCCAGCTGTTTTTTTTTAGTAATAAACAAGAACGGCGACAGCTAAACAATAACGCGCAACCTGACAATAAATATATATATGTGCATATAAATATATATTAAAAAGGCATATAGAAAAAGCCCTTGTTAAAAGACGCTTATGCTAGATGTAAATTCCTACAAGTTAGAAACCAGTCCGTAGTGATTGGTAGCGCATATACACTGTCACTTTAGTTGACAATAGCCTCTCTAACTTGGAGATTTTGAGTGTTTCTTCTGTTGCGAATAGTCAAGATTTGTAAAGGTTTTGCTTGGAAATATGGCTGAAAAAAGTGTTATAAAAAGATCTGATGATGTGAAAAATAAAAGTAAAAAAAGAAAAGGGGGCGATAAATGTATAATAAAAACATGTGGTGCGAGCTATAGGAAATGCGCCGAAAGTGATCGGCTTCATTTATTTGGGTTTCCCTCAAAAACTTCTCATCGTAACAAGTGGATCAAAATATGCAATTTACCGAATAATCTGAACTTTAAAACCGCTAAAATATGTAGTAAACATTTCGAACCGGGATATATTGGTATACGAAAATTAAGAGATAATGCAGTCCCAACCTTACATTTGAACAATCCAAACTTATCCTGTGAGAATGTTGACTTTAAACGTAACTTAAGAGCTAATGAAGTCCCACCCTTACATTGGAACAAGCCAAACTTATCCTGTAAGATTGTTGACTTTAGCGATAACACTTACTTAGGAGAATCGGTCGAGGATGAACATGAACTGGAAGAAAAGCAAGAGGAAGTGAAAGAGCCACTTCAGATTGAAAATATTCAGAATGAATATGACGATGAAAAATCTTTAGAGAATTTGTTGAGCTTTAAAAACAAGACAAAAAGTCAATTGTGGCAGGATTTGGTAGACATTGATTGTTCATCCTATTGCTTGAATTGTATAAATAGAGAGGAAAGTGAGGTATATTATAGAAGAAAATATTATAATATCGGAATAGAACTCACAAGAGTACAGGAAAAGTATATTAGTTTAAAAGAAAAGTTTCTTGCTTTAAAGCAGGCGACACGAGACATATCCAATTACTGAAAACTGTGAATCGTTAAAATAATTCAATGGTGAGTTACAATTTGGACGACCCGCTCAAACACTCATCTAAGTGTAAAATAGTAATATCAATAGCGATGGTGCACAACAAATATCGATAGCTTATTGACGCTTAAAGTGGTGACTGTCATTCACAAGTGAACGTCGCAGCTGGTTTGTTAGTCTATAGTTTTTTATTCGCCGCGCCAGCTGTTTTTTTTAGTAATAAACAAGAACGGTGACAGCTAAACAATAACGCGCAACCTGAACAATAAATATATATATGTGCATATAAATTTATATTACATTGGCATTTAACATAGAAGTTTTCATTTAAGCAACTGGATTAGAGAGTGCAATTTACCAAATAATCTCAACTTTAAAAGGCCTAAATTATGTAGCAGGCATTTCGAAAAGAAATATATTGGTAGACGAAAATTAAGAAACAATGCAGTCCCAACCTTACATTTCAGTAATCCAAAATTTGCCTGTGATATTGACTATAGCGATAGAACTTATTTAGGAGAAACGGTTGAGGATGAGCATAAACAGAAAGAAAAGCAAGAGGTAGTGGAAGAGGAACACCAGATTAAAAATATTCAAAATCAAAATGACGATGAAGAATCTTTAGAGAATTTTTTGAGCTTTAAAAACGAGTAGCAATAGCAATAGCAATAGAACACGCAAACATCTATAAACTCTTTGTAGCCGAAATAGCAAAGGATTTGTGTTAGGTGTTACCTACGAACGAGAAAAGCAACAGCAAACTAGACAGTAAATGGTTTTTCAAAATTGTATTTATCATTGCTAGGTGCTACCGGTGCCCTCCATTTGGCTTGTTTTACTGCGCAACAAACGCTAATGCAGGACTTCTGCTGGCCCAAACGGTGAGTTGGAGTAAATTTGCAGTCTCGTATTTTGGATGATTAATTTTTTTTTATATATAATGTATTAAAAATTTTCAGCTTGAAAAAACTTGCTGGGCAGTGTGGCAGTAATTATGCCGGTAGCTCAATGGCTCTGCACAAAGGGATGAGGAGAAAAACTCCGGCGGCGGCGCTTCGTTCTCTAAGAAAACACAGAAAGAGATACACAAAGATTCCTTAAGGTACTCAGTCTTCTAATCCGCACAATGGTTACTGCGAGCATATCCGAAGCAGAGTGAGCTGATCAAGCTAAGGATAAACTCATCCAGGACCCCGCATCGGCATGAATGGATCTGAAAGATCTTGAAAATTTGATGATATTTTCATTGAGCCACCGCTTGAGGAATATGGCGGCAAATTAATATAAAAGTCGTTCTATATTTATAGACAATATAGGAGAGCATAATTCGTTTGTTTTGGATACGGGTCGAAATCGTTTAAAAAAGCCCATCGAATTGGATCGTCTCTATCACCTCTCTACCTCTTAATTTGATTTAAATCATCCTGATCGTTATCATCGACGCGAACTTTGATTAGCGTAGTGGTCTCTGAAAAAATATTCTTTTATTAATGTAGAGCTAGTCTATAATTTAAACAGCAAAACTTGTTCAGTTATTCATAAGCAACAGAAGAACTTCATTATTAAAGTTATTCATTAAGTTATAGGCATTGAATTAAAATGCAACAAAATATAAAAAAACATGATATTTTTATTCAGTGTAATTTCGAGTTGCTAATTAATAATTTGATTATGTATGAATAGTATTTATTTAAGTCACAAAGTATGTAAAGTAAGTTTCCATTAATTTTAATTTTAAATGAGTGTATGTGTGTCTGCACGAAAATATCGATTAATCGAAAATCGAGTGAACGTCACAGCTGTTGTAGCTGTTGCCAGCTGTTTCTTAGTTATAAAGAATAGCGACGACATCTAAACACGCACGATCCGGACAATAAATATACATATATATTTGCATATTTGCAGATAAAATGAATCCGTTTAAAAAGTCTCATAAGTTAAATGTCATAAAGTTATACAAGTGAGAAACCAATTCAAAGTATTAGAAAGCGCATATGTACATATGTATGTACTTAAATTGACAGTCAACCTCACAGCTGAGCGATTGTGTGATCTTTAAGTTATTTTACTGTTGCAAAAAGTGACATTTTAATAGGATTTTGTGTTTTTCTAAAACTATGGCTGGTATTAAAGTGACGAATAAAGGTGAAAAGGATTCACGAAAATGTGGTGCAAAATGTATAATAGAAAATTGTGATGCTAGCTATAGGAAAAGTTCTGAGAATAATCCGATTAAACTTTTCAATTTTCCCTCAAAACCTTCTCATTTAAACAAGTGGATTAAAATATGCAATTTACCAATAAACCGTGACTATAAAAAGGCTAAAATATGTTGCCGGCATTTCGAAAAGGAATATCTTGGTAGACGAAAATTAAGAACTGATGCAGTTCCAACCCTACATTTGAACAGACCAAACTTTTCCTGTGATATTGCTGACTTTAAACGTAACTTAAGACCTAATGAAGTCCCACCCTTACATTGGAACAAGCCAAACTTATCTTGTGAGATTGTTGACTTTAGCGATACGACTTATTTTAGAGAAACGGTCGAGGATGAACATAATCAGGAAGTAAAGCAAGAGGAAGTGGAACATCAGATTGAAAATATTCAAAATGAATATGACGATGAAGAATCTTTAGAGAATTTGTTGAGCTTTAGAAACAAAACAAAAAGTCAATTGTGGCAGGATTTAGTAGACATTGATAGTTCATCCTATTGCTTGAATTGTATAAATAGAGAGGAAAGTGAGGTATATTATAGAAGAAAATATTATAATATCGGAATAGAACTCACAAGAGTACAGGAAAAGTATATTAGTTTAAAAGAAAAGTTTCTTGCTTTAAAGCAGGCAACTAAAGACATATCAAATCACTAAAAACTGTGAATCGTTCAAATAATTTAAAGGTGAGTTAAAATTTGCACGTCCTATTCATACACGCATTCAAATGTAAAATAGTAATATCAATAGCAATAGTGCACAAAATTATCGATAGCTTATTGACGCTTAAAGTGGTGACTGTCATTCACAAGTGAACGTTGCAGCTGGCTGTTTAGTCTAGCTTTTTATTCGCAGCGACAACTAAGCATAAACGCAAAATCTTGAAAATAAATGTACATTTATATTACATACGCAGATCAGGTGGACCCTTTTTAAAAGACGCATTAGTTGGATGTCATCAGGTCATACAAGTGAGAAACCATTTAAAAGTAATAGGAAGCGCATATGTTACATTAGTTGACACTAGGCCTCGCAACTGAACGATTTTTATGTGATCTTCACTGTTGATCTTTACTGTTTCAAAAGTGACAAATTTTTAGTAGAACTATGACGGAAAGAAACGTAGTAAGGAATTCAGGTATTGGTATGAAAAATAGACGACGAACAAAATATCGTAAAAGTAAATTCTATAAATGTATAATAGAAAATTGTTGTGCGAGCTATGCGAATAGCTCTGAAAATAATCCGGTTGCATTATTTTCGTTTTCAACAAAAAGACATCTTTTGGATGAGTGGATTAAATCATTTAATGTACCCGAAAATTTCGATATGACAACGGCTAGAATATGTAACAGGCATTTCGAACAGAAGTATATTGGTATACGAAAATTAAGAAACAATGCAGTCCCAACCTTACATATGGGCAAACCAAACTTTTCGCGTGTTACTTCTGACTTTAGTGATATAATTTATTTAGTAGATAGTGATGACAACGAACAGGATGAGGAAGTTGACGAACCAAATTTTCCTTGTGTTACTTCTGACTTTAGTGATATCATTTATTTAGTAGACAGTGATGAAAACGAACAGAATGAGGAAGGTATTGAAAATGAGGAAGACAAACAGGTGATTGAAAACGATCAGAATGAAAAGATGCAAACTGGTAACGAAAATAAGGAAGACAAACAGCTGATTGAAAATGTTCAGAATGAAAAGATACAAACTGAATGTACCGATAAAAGATCGAAAAATCAATTGTGGCAAGATTTAGTAAACGCTGACAGTTTATCCTATTGCTTGAATTGCATAAAGAGTGAGAAAAATGGGGTAAATTATAGAAGAAAATATTATAATGTAGGATTAGAATTCACAAGAGTACAGGAAAAGTATATTAGCTTAAAAAAAAGGTTTCTTGCTTTAAAGCAGGCTTCTTCCTATTCAATGAAAACTATAAATAATTAGAATAATTCAAAGGTGAGTGAAAAGCACATCAATATGAATGTTCATGTCCCATTCACACATTCTATAGCGATAGTACACAGTCACATCGATAGTTTTATGTCGCCTTTAGCGGATACTGACATTCACGAGTGGACGTCGCAGATGGTTATATATGATTTTTTTTCGCCGCGCCAGCTGTTTCTTACTTATAAACAAGAGCGGCGACAGCTAAGCACTAACGCGCAATCTGGTCAATAAACGGTTTTTCACAAAAGCATTTATCTCTGCTATGCGCTAGGCCCGTCCCGCGCGCGTTTCTTTTTATTCGACGGCGCGACTAACGCAAATGATGACTAACACACTAAGCTGTGTGAAAAGAAGATCAAATTTCGTAAACGCCATTGTTTGAGCACGTTAAATAAGTAAATAACTATGTCGGACACTGATTGGAATTTTGCATGGAACTGGACACATTTCTGCCCAACGGGTCTGAAGCCGTTTGCCAACGATACGAACGATCTGTTGCCCTGCTTCCAGAAAACACTGCTGCAGTTGCCCGTCTACACAATTTTTGCAGTCATATCCGCCTACAATTTTGGCAACCATACGCATCAGATAATACGCAATGGGCTTCAGATGCAAATGCTTACATTGCGTATATTGTTCAGTCTTATTTTGGCCATATTACCTGTATCAAAGATATTCGTATTCCATCGAGCAGGCGTCGACTTGTATGCCGTCGATATATTAGTTGTCAGCGCCGAGTGCATCATGTGGGTAGTTCACTGTGGTGAGTCCCCCCAACAAAGATGTTGCTATTATTGTCAATACAAACCGACTCATGGATACATTGCTTTTAGGTTATCTGTTGACTGCTCGGCACTATGGTAAGCTGAGTCACCGTGGTCCTTTGTTGATGAATGTCTTTTGGCTGACGGTCGTTGTGCTCGATGGCGTTTGGTTGCGCACGAGCCGTCATTTCGAGTGGTGGCCATGGAGTCTGGCCACGTTACTGTGCGATTTGTGCTATGCCGCCACAATGGTGCCGAAGGGTAATGCCATTTACTGTGCCCCACCTGCCGGCAGTCGAGATCGCGAGCAGGAAGCGTTGTTGTCCAATCGCTATACCTATTTCCATTTTGAGTTAAATGAGGCGCTGCTCGGCCACGCCCAGGATGAGGCTAATTGGCTGTCGCGTTTCGTTTTCCACTGGGTGCAGCCGCTCATAGGCAAAGGCGTTGCCGGCAAACTACGTCGCATCGAGGACTTGTTCGATCTGCCCGACGCGCTAAACATTACACGGCTCAGTGAACGACTGCATCTGGCCTTGTCGCAGACACAGAGCGTCTTTCGTGCGCTGCACAAGTGTTTCGGTTTCGAGTTCTACTTGATTGGATTGTTGCGTCTGGTAGCGGATATCTCCAGCTTTGCCGGACCGTTGCTACTGGGCGGACTGTTGCGACAGGATGGATCAGAGGCGGATCAGAAAGCTTATTACTATGCCTTGGGCCTGTTCGGGAGCACCTTGTTGTCGGCGCTGTGCGGCTGTCACTTTGATTGGCGCATGGCCATGGTCAGCATGAAGATGCGCGTGGGCGTGGTCAATAGCATCTATCGCAAAGCGCTGGAGGCACGGGGTGTACGCGAATCCCGTCCAGATATGTTGAACTTAATGTCCACGGATGCCGATCGCATTGTCAACTCCTGCATCAGCTTCCACTTCTTTTGGAGCATACCGTTCAAGCTGTTCACCACTCTCTATCTGCTTTATTTACAACTAGGCGCTGCCTTCTTGGCTGGCGTCATCTTTGCCGCTCTGCTTATACCCATCAATCGCTGGCTAGCCAAACGCATTGGTATATATTCCACAGGCCTAATGACGGCCAAGGATGCACGACTGTCAGCTACGACGGAAACCATGCAAGGCGCCAAGCAAATCAAGACCAATGCCTGGGAGCCAATATTTATTACGAAAATCCGTTCACTGCGTACCGAGGAACTACGATTTTTGTCCAAGCGCAAATATTTAGATGCAATGTGCGTTTACTTCTGGGCAACTACACCAGTGCTGATGTGCCTGCTCACTTTTGGGGTCTCTGTGCTGCTCGGCAACCCACTGATTGCGTCGACGACCTACACGAGTGTTGCTCTGCTCTACATGCTGATTGGACCATTGAACGCCTTTCCCTGGGTGCTTAATGGACTGATCGAGGCATGGGTATCCCTACGGCGAGTTCAGCAGTTGATGGATGTGCCCAATTTGGATTACTCCAGCTATTATAATCCCATTATGCGTACAACTGCAATTGGAGATTCTACGCCCAGTGTGCTGAAATTAAAAGACGCACATTTTGTGCATGATGCAGAGCACAGCGAGACGGACAGCGAGACAACCATTTCCCAGTTTCGACTCAGTGACATCAATTTGGACGTCAAAGCGGGTCAACTAATCTGTATTGAGGGCCCAGTGGGCGGAGGTAAGAGCAGCCTGCTCACTGCCATCATTGCCGGACTGCAATGCGTAAATGGCGAAGTGTGCATCCAAGACTTAAGCAACGGCTTTGGCTATGTGCCTCAATCACCTTGGTTGCAACGTGCCACCATTCGCGACAACATCGTCTGGGGCAGCAATTTCGATGAGCAGTGGTACAAGCAGGTGCTGCACGCTTGTGCCCTAAACGAAGATATACGAACGCTGGGCGGCGATCTGATAGGTGTGGGCGAGAATGGACGGACGCTGTCAGGCGGCCAGAGAGCACGAGTTGCCTTGGCCAGAGCTGTGTACCAGGATAAAAAGAGTAAGTTTTCATTGCTATTGAGATTCATTAAAAGCTATGAATTTCCCTTCGTATTCGTTCAGTTTATCTGTTGGACGACGTTCTCTCCTCCTTGGACGCTCACGTGGCCAAGCACATAATACGGCACTGTCTGTTGGGTCTGCTGAAGCAGAAGACGCGCATTGTGGTGACGCGGAGCACGCAACTGTTCTTCCATGCCAATCAGATACTTCATGTTGAGGATGGACAATTGCGACCCAGTGACTATATGACGGAGAGCATTGATCTGAGCGAGGAGGAAGAGGAGGAGGACGAGGAGGCCAATAAATTGCTGTGTCGCTCTTCCATGGCGCTGGCTAATGTGACAGCAGAGGAGGATAAACATAGTGTGGACAGCCTATTGCTGGAGGAATCACGTGAATACGGACACTTATCGGGCAATGTGTTCTCGTGCTATTGGAAAGCCGTGTCCGCTCCACTGGCGTTGACTGTGCTACTGTTTGTGCTGCTCATGCAGCTGACACGAAACCTGAGCGATGCCTGGCTGGCGCACTGGGTCACCGAGACGACACTGGATGGCCATACGAACGATACGACGCTGCAACATCAGCTGATACGACCCGGCGCATCTGGCAATGACAGCGCTGCTGCGCACACAACGGGTTTCTATTTGGGCATATTCACTGCGATTGCTGTGACCAATTCGTTGGTCACCCTAGCGCGAGCCTTTCTCTTTGCCTATGCTGGCATCAAGGCGGCCATTTATATACACGAGCAGCTTTTGAAGCGCGTCATGTTTGTGAGTATTATATCTAATTTTCCTACTTGTTTTTCGATGAATACATTACTAATTCATTCACAGGCCAAGTTCAATTTCTTTGATATCACCTCTGTGGGCCGAATACTCAATCGCTTCTCCTCGGACATCAATACGGTGGATGACTCGCTGCCCTTCATCCTGAACATACTGCTAGCCCAGCTGGCGGGTTTGGTGGGCGCTTTGTGTGTCAGCCTTTATGCCATGCCGTGGCTGGTACTGGTTGTCGTACCCATGGTGCCGATCTATTTGAATCTACAGCGACGCTATCGGCATGCCTCTCGAGACATTAAACGGCTGTCCAGTAATGCCATGTCCCCGCTCTATACGCACTTTACGGAGACGCTGCAGGGGCTGACCACAATACGCAGCATGCGCGCCAGTGCACGGTTTCAGCGCGATTTCCAAGGAAAGCTGGAGGAGAGCACCAAGGCGCAATTGTCTTCAGCAGCTGCCCAACAGTGGCTGGCTTTGCGTCTTCAAATGCTGGGCGCTCTGCTCGTGGGCGGCGCTGGTCTCATAGCGGCTATAACGGCTTCGCATACTATAAATCCTGGGTTGGTGGGTCTGTGTATCTCGTATGCTTTGTCCATAACCGGACAGCTGGGCGATCTATTGCACGCCGTTGCCGAAACGGAACAGGAGCTGGTTGCCGTGGAGCGTGTGGATCAGTATTTGCAACTGGAACCCGAGCAGAATGCCGAGGGCAATGCCGATCCCCCATTTGGCTGGCCCACCCAGGGTGTGCTTAGCTTCCAGAATGTACAGCTCAGTTATAGGGAGCATCTGTCGCCAGCTCTGCGGGACATTAGCTTCAAAACGGAGGCGTTCGAACGCATTGGCATCGTGGGTCGCACTGGAGCTGGCAAGAGCTCTGTGCTGGCTGCATTGTTGCGTGTTGCACCACTTAGCCACGGTGATATCTATTTGGATCAGATGAATCTGAAGACTGTGGCATTGAGTGTGCTGCGTGAACGCATTGGCGTGATAACACAGGAACCCTTCCTCTTTGAAGGTACGCTCTTAAAATGGACTAGCTGGGGCAATCAAGACTAAATAATATATTTTTCAGGAACTGTGCGCGAGAATCTGGATCCTAGTCACAGGTATTACGACTCCGAGATTTGGCATGCCATCAAGAACTCGGCAGCCGCTACGTTGCTCGTCCAACAGCTGGGTGGCCTCGATGGCCATGTCGACCGTGGCGGCAATAACCTATCCGCCGGACAGCGTCAACTGCTATGCCTGGCACGTGCTTTGCTCAAGAATGCGAAGGTCGTGTGTATCGATGAGGGCACCTCGTCTCTGGACGACGAATCAGATCTGTGCATGCAACAGGCGTTGCGAAATGCATTCAAGAGCTGTACCCTGATCTTTATAGCGCATCGTTTGCGTGGCCTGCAGGCCATGGATCGCATCCTAGTACTGGACGATGGGCGCATCAGTGAGCAGGGCAAGCCGCACGAGCTGGCGGCTAATCGCAGTTCGCTATTCCACAGCATGCTCCTGGCGCAGGACATTAGTTTGCAGGACTTTGTGAAAATCGATTGACTATAAGAGATATGTTTATTTATAGTCTTTAAATAGTATTTAAAACAATAATTTTAATATTGATTGTATATGTAGGTTTTATTATATTATACCAAATATAATACATGAGAGTTTTATGTGACAGATCAGTTACAAAATTAATAACTATTGGCTATATGGCTACATATATGTATGTATATATATATAGCTTGCCTGTACTGGATCTCATGTTTTTGCATTCTGGGTTAGAGTTGGGTTCACATGCTAATTTCTTAGTTTTTTTTTTATAAATGTGTCAAAAAATACTTTCAAAAATATTCGTAAAAAGGTATCTAAGCAATTTTTTTGTTCAAAAATTGTAAGCTGTCTCGTTTCCGTTTTTGTTTTGCATTATTTATCTATAAAAATTGTATGAATTTACTAGCACTTTCTTAGAAAATGTTTACTCTTTCCTTCGTTTTATGAAACTTTTAGCTTGCTTAAGAAATTGGAGAATTTGAAATTGTAACCATTAAAGCCAAACTGATATCGGAACAATGATTATACTCCACAGAGACTTTAGACTTTAGATATTTTAGAAATAATGTTGCCAATTCAGCAAGCTAATTATGATAAAACCTTCAGCTTGCACAATTCAATTCATAAAAAAGAAAGCCTAACAGCAATTAGGAATTTCGTATGTGCCTAAAAATGTTTTGCTATGCTATGATTGGTGCTACCGACGCTCATAATTAACTTCCACCTAAAAGTGGTAAGAAAACGGAATTGAAAAAAAGGGGAACTCGGAATTTAAATTGTCTAGTTGAACAGCTTTTCGCCCGGCTCTCCTGTAATATGCTCGAATTGTTTCGGATGATATGGTGTCTTGGCCAGCATCTCGTTGATCGAGCGTTCATAAAGAGCGGTATAAAGACGCAAGTCCATGTTGGTATGATCCTGTTGAAAGGTTTTTAGCATAAGAATTTGAAATTAAAAATTAAAAATAATCTTCGAAATTCCGAAGCTAAAATGTTCTTGCAGAAGATGGTATATCTACATATATATGACAAACATAAATATATATTCTATATATGGGAATTTTTCCCTTCTCCCTTCTGCAAGAATATTCATGAAATAGTTTGTGCATTGGAGATTAGTTGATGTTGATTATGGCTTATTAGTCGTGTTATCTATGCATATATGAGATTAGTGCCCGATGAGACCAGTGATTAGTACATTAGTCCATATGATGGCAAACTCATACTAATACCTTATCCTGGATACGCTTCCCGGCAGCTAAACAGGCAGCAAAGGATTACAGAAACCAGTGTGTTTGTTTGTGTTGGAGTGGATATGAAAATTTGGGTAATACCTTCAGATCACTGCGCACCAAATATATAATACGCCGCATATCATGTATGGCCTGATAAATATGCTGATATGTTGCGCTCTCACACTTCAGGATAATCGCGCGCACATCAATGAACTCATGTTGGCATCGCTCGAAGAAGTACGGATACTGCAAAAAGGACAGATTAATTACATTAGGATGATATTGAAAGAACGAATTATAATATGTATAAGCTCACATAGTTGCGTGTAAATTGTTTTTGGAAGAAACGGTCAATATTTTGCAGCTGCATAATGCGATTGCTCAGCTCGTACAATCTGCGCGACATCTCGCGACCCATGAGTGTGGCATAGGGTTTGGCATCGGTGTGACGACACTGTGGGGTCTTTAGCTTGGGTGTTTGACATTTGAGCGCAGATTTGAGCTGCTCGAACGGTACAGACTGCTGGTACTGTTGATGGTGACGTTGATTCTGATTCTGCTGCTGCTGTTGATATTGTTGCTGTGCCTGCTGACGGGCATACAAAGGCTGAGCAGTGGACCTCCAGCTATTGGGCACATTCTGCGGTGGTGGCGATGCATTGGCATCCTTCTTGAGCGGCGTATAGGTGCCGGTTTTCAAATACGTGCCATTTGCATTAACACAGCGTTGCGCCTCTTCCGAATCCTGGATCATGGTGTACAAATAATTCAAATCAGATTTGGAGCGGCCACCCATGCGTGGTGGTGGCTCCTGTGGCGGCATCGGCGGCTCATTGCAACTGTTGTCTATAGTGTCTTCGCTCTTGACAGTGTGATCGCTCTTCATGCTGTTATAGGGTGTGCTAAATGCGCTCGGGCCACGCAAATTATCATTGGTGAGATGCAATGTAGTATTTAGTGGCAATGGAGGTTCGGTGCCATTCAAAGTTTTATTGCTTGAATTGGAATCGCTGCTATTATCAATGCCATTGCTGCTGCCATTGCCGCTGCTATTGCAGTTGTTGCTAATGTCCAACTTGCAGAAGCTATTCTTCTGCTTCTGCAGCATGCCATCCAAGTTAACAAACGACTTGATGATCATTTCCACAATGGTCAATGTGCTAAGCTGCCAGTTATCGAAGGCGGCCATAAAGCCGCTCGGCAACTCATCCTTGATCTTGTTGAGGCCATCGGGTGTATTGTAGACATAGCCCTTGAGGATCACCCACGAGTTGACAATGCGTGTGAATACAAATATGAAATCCTTGACAGCCCAGGCAATGCCCTGCGAATTGATATTCGGCAGTACACTATCTGGACGCAAGAGATCCTGCTTGAGCCGTGCACACAATGTATCCATCTTCTTGAAGCACGGACGCTGACGATGAGCATTGGCCAGGCGCTCGGCAATGTCGCTGCCGTTGAGCGAGATGCGTGTAATATCCTGCAAGCGTTGCATGGGCAGGATAATCTCCGAGTTGCGGCGTTCGCCCTGCAGAATGCCTGGAAAGCAGTCATTGCTTTCACATGAGCTGCGACTAGTCGATGACTCCTTGCTGCTAGAATGTATTGAAAAAAATTCCAAATTACTCTGTGAAAGGAAGCTAGAGAGGGTATAGGGCCACAATATATATAGAGAATAAATTGCACTTAGTAACTATTTCCTTCAAGTATATCTATGTGAGTATTTCAAAGCTTATCTTATTAGCATTTTTTCTAAGTATTTGCCTTAAAGACTTCCTCGAAACATGTCTTATAATAATTTTCTCTAAGTATTTCCACGATTTCTTATAAATATTTCTTCAAAGCATGTCCTCTAAGTAATTTGTCCAAATATTTCTTCTAGTATTTGCTCCAAGTCTTTAATGCTCAGCTAAACAATTATTAAACATTTACACGCACTTCACTGCACTTTACTGCACTGCACAATTGACGATTGAAGAAATGCTGGAGCTGCTGCCCTTTATATAGGGCGACTTTAGCTCAATTTTACTCAGTCGCGCTCAAATGTCAGGTGGGGGTCGTTGCAATTGAGTTTTATCTGACCTATGGGAACACTCTCTGCTGCTGCAAGCATTCTAGCTTCGCTTTACTTAAATATGGATACCAAATGAATTCTCCTGCATACATACAAACAACTTAAATGATCTTCTTTAGTTAGACATTTAAACTAGAAGACAAATACCCAGGCAGACATACGGAGAGACATATATGATGGATATATAAATCCGATTACCTCAAGAATGTGTATGCTTGTAATTGATGCTCTATAAGATCGATAGCAAAATAGCTATCGGTTTCTTTACACCTGCCTGATATACACCGGTCTACAAAAAGAAATTTCAAATCTCTGCCTCTTGTATTTTCTGAGATCGACACGTTCATAAATACAGATAATGGGACAGTTGGACGGACTGATTCGGAGCAGAATATGTACAAAAATTAAGCTAAATAAAAGCTGGATAGTATTAAGGTTGAAACGCAATGGGTCTAAGCTGGACATAAATGTGCAGTGCTAAAAAAATATATATAGAGAGAAAAACTATAGTATATATACTTACCTATCGCTTAAATTTGCTTGATATTTAAACTTGACTATTGGCGGAGCATCGCCAATTAAATCTGTCTGTGTGGCTGCATCGCAGCTGCGCTTGACAAAAATACGGGTCTGACATGCATTATCCTTGGTTTGATGGTGTGGACGTGGTGTGGAGTATGTTGTATTATACTGTGGCACATACATGCCGCCCATATTGGCCGAGGCCGTTGCTGAATGTTGCATATACATTTGGCCAAATGAGCTCATTGAGGCTGAAACGCTTCATCAATAGAGAAGAATCCACAATTTATGTTAACTGGCAATAGCTTACCCGAGCTGGCGGCATAATATTGAACACCCGGCATGGACATATATGTGAAACGTCCGTGCATGGATGGACGATGTGGCGACGGCGGTGGTGGTGGCGGTGGATGTGGTGCTGCTGGCGGTGGTGCTGCATTGCCACCCATGTAATGACCACGCCCGGTTTGTATGAATACGGGCGGACGTATCGGTATTGGTGGTGTGCTCATTGTCCAGGAACTCTGGGAGACATGCTCCTGCACGAAAACATCCGTTATGGCCATACGAGTGCGATCCACATAGGTGTGCTGTTGGTACATGGACTGTTGGCAGAGGGACTCCACGGCCACGGGTATATGATATAGAGGTGCATTGTAGCCGCTACTCATAATTCCAGCAAATTCACCAAGCAACACACACTTTAAATTGAACTGAATTTAAAATTGACCAAAAAAAGTGATAAAACAAAAAATAAAAATATAAAACAGTTGAAAATGAAAAAAAAACTTCTAGATTAGCTTTTCGGCCAGCTGCTCGGAATTAATTTTCTTTTTAAACTGTAAATTGTCAGCCTGAATGACAATTGTCAAGTTGATGTAATTAATCGAATATTTTACGTATTGCAGATCGTCATTGTCCAGTACTGGTCTGTCAAAAGTAATTACTCACTTGCAAGCCCAGCCGAACAAAACTTTTGTAACGAGCAACAACTACAACGGAAGCAGCGACACGAAAGCGACGGCGTACCGTACATTCTTCCGATACCTAGGATGTGTGTAAGTATCGGCCTAGCGAACCTAAGTGAGCCGTCTATCGATAGGTTTCAATTTCTATTCGGTTCGCAAGACCTGTTTCTAAAAAAGTTGTAAACAAATAGTTTTAATTCTAAAATAAAAATGATTTGATTTTCTACGCGTACTTGTTCATCATTTGTGGTTACCACTGTACGTACCGTTTTCTTATAAAATATTGATACTTCAAACAAAACGTATAAAGCTAACAATACAGTCTGAACTTTTAAGAACCATTTTTCAAATGTTAGCTTCACACATTTCAAAATGATTCAGTTAAATATTTTGAATTTGCTTCGACCGTTGGGATGCGCAGCGCGATATAATAAACAAGTGCGCTATCGACTTAACTCGATAGTTATGTTAAAGGTCTATTGTGAATGCGTTGCCGATTATTTTCTGTGGTACTCGAACGTGACCAACTACTAAGTTAAAAGACTTTAAAATGACTGAATAGCTTGATTTTTATGAAAAAATGTATAAATAAATTAATGGTTCTTGAATTAACTATTTTAAAATAAGAAAATTATTATTTTTAGTAGTATTTGATTCGATGGTATCTCTGTTATTTACAGAGCAGCCACTGTTAATTGTTATCGTTGCTGATATGTGCACTAGAAGAAGAAGACTATAGACGAAAGAAACAAAATAATAAAAAATGACAGACGAAGCTAATTTTGCGGACCAAATAGAAAACGAAAAAAACAGAACGAATGTGCGATGTCAATTTTGCAACAGCCTAATGCTAAAAGCCAAAGAGGCGAGCTACTGTGAGCAAGAGGTATGTGACTAGTAATAAATTTGACATGGTTGATTCGGTATAAATGAAAATGTTTGCAGGTGAACGTGCCGCTAATGGTACAGAAGAAGGATAGTAAATCTGACTCTCTGAACACAGAGACCCTGCGTCATTTCTGGCTGGTCGAGGATATGATGACATTCGAAAATATTGGCTTCTCCCACACTGTGGATGGACGCAAATTTCTAGTCTGCGCCGATTGCGAACGCGGTCCAGTTGGCTATCATGAGCTCTCCACCAAACGTTGCTACCTGTCGTTAAAGCGTGTCGTGCACGTGGATGCCTAGGTGGTACAACCTGTGCATATTATAAGTGTTGTGGTCCTGAGCCATGCACAGCCAGCTTTTAGCCTGCTTTTGTTGTACCGCTGTTCACATAACGGCATAACAGTAGATATAAAGTCTAATGCCGGTTTCACAGTTTAGCAGTCATTGTCGACAGTTTTAGTAGCACGTCAGTCCGTTCTCAGCCTGTTTTAAGCTAAGTTTAAAGTTTTGGTCGGCTATAGCCGATTCTCTTAATTATAAATGTAAGCGATCAACTTTTGTAATATTATGATTTAAGGTCATGATGCCCAAAAGAAAAATAGAAAAGAATACCACACATATACACATATTATTATTAATTTTTTTTTATTATTTTATTGATTTTCGTTTGAACATTTTAAAAATTTTGTTTGCATTACAAATATTGCGTTTGAGAGGAGTGTATCTTAACTAAAAACATAAACTGGGTTTTGTCTTGGCTTACAATTTGAACTAAACTCGTCCCCTAGCAATCTCGAGAGAGAGAGAGAGCGCTTCTAGAGATTCTACAGCACGTGGACAAAAGCTTTGCCTACCAAATTCATCAAAAATCCATCGCTGCGCTCAGTAATTCCCGACGGATGATGAGTGGTTTTATATTTAAATATATGTGTATATATATTTTGGCAGTTGGTTACGTGTGTGTTGTTGTTTTTCTAGATTCCATTTCTTTGTTTGGGTTCCATGAAGCGGGCTTAGCTTAGCCTAGAGGTCAAAAACTGGACTATGTTATCATTTGCATTTATTACGGTTTCTTTTCAATTTTTTAGAAAATTTTCATAAGAAAATAAGAAAAAAGGAAACTCAGACAAAGGTGTGTTAACATTTATTATTATTATTCTTTTTTTTTTTATGTACTACTATGTTTGTTTAAATTTCATTTCTTTCGTCTTTAATATATTTTTAGCCTTAGTTACAACAATTTTATATTTTGTCATTTTATTGTGGGATTCGAATACTTTTTTCTTTTAAACTGCGGTAGGTTTTTGTTTTTATTATTTTTTACTTTAAATATTTAATACTTTGGTTTTCAAAATTCGCATTTATATTATTTTTTTCTAATTTATTGGCCAATTTTTAATTATTTTGCTTTTTTTTTTTTTTATATACAATCAAAGAGTGTTCAAATATTTGTTTTCTTTTATTATAAAGCTTTTGCCATAGGACATTGAGAGGTAAATAAATAGAATGTATTTATGTTCGGAACGAAGCTAGAAAATAAGTTTTCTTCAGTTAGTTTTCGATTGGGTCAGCTTTATAACGACTTACCCGAGTTTGAAGCAGCTGGGCGTGGTTTCTTCTTCTATTCGAATGATTATAGCTGACACAGAACTCAATAGGTTTGGTTTGGAAACAAAATGATAATCGAAAAAACAAAGAAAGACAATTGCTAAACGAAAACGGATTAACGCTGCAACCACTTGCAGGCGCCCAGGAGCAGACCCACGGTGGCCAATAGACCTAGGCCAGAGATGCCGCTCAGTGAGGCGGAGCCATTGCAATTGTCCGTATCACAGGAGCAGACAACCTGACGGCCGCCAAAGCCGGCACGCTGATAGCAATAATTGGTCGATGTTTGATTCTGGAAACCGCAAGTGCGTATCACACGGCTATCTGGAGGCACTGCAATGACAAGAACCAAGTCTCAGTAAGCTTTCTGATGGTCATATTTTACACAATTTTCCACTCACGGCTATTCACAGAGAACTCAATGATCTGTGTGATCTTGCGACAATAGGTGGGTATGCCACGATCGCGCGATGAGTAATCCTCCTGGCAGTCCTTTAGCAAGTTGTCTGGCGGTATGTCTAGTGCACAGTTGGCGTCTTTGTGGCTGTTGCACACGAAACACTTGATGGCAACGCCTGAAAGCAAAGGAATATACAATTACTGCTACAAACTGGTTGAAATTAATGATTTGTATAGGGTAAGGGAATCGTCACGCGAATAAGGCTAAGCCAGCTTGTAAACCTACGTCTCTCTTTCGCTCTTTGTTTCTTTCAATGTGTCAGAGTTTCTTCCTCTTTCCATCCCTCTCTGTATTCTCTAAGCCTATGGTTGCTTTTCTTTGTATTTTCTTTATTTCTCTCTTTCTCGCCGTCTTTCGGGGTCTCTCTCTCTCTACTCGCTGTCTCTCTTTCACTCTCGCTTTATAACTACTCTACTTTGATCTGTCTCTTTCTAGCTCGCTTTCTCTCTCTCTGTCTTTCTCTGTTCCTCTCTAACAGACCTCCTCTCTCTGCAATTCTCATTGAATTGAATTGAATTGAAAACCGCATTCTGCTAATCCCAATTAGGAAATGTTTCTATCTGCAATCAAGTTGGATCCACTCACTTATGCCTAACCTCAATTGTTGAACAAAACCAAAAAGTGACCAAGTGTAAATAAATCTAAGCTCGAAACTGTAGATTGAGACGTTGACTTAGCTAAATTGAATTTAAGGTCGTCACACGCCACACGAGATTCGCATTATACGATTAGTTTTTGTCCACAAAGAATCAACATACGTCTCTGCCTATATATATGGTATTATAGTAATAAATAGACCCGCTCTATGATGCAATGCGAATGCTAAAAAACTGACACGTTGCATGCAACCCATGGCCGGGGGCTGAGCGGCGTCTCCATTAGTGTCTGGTCGTTAGGCTCTTGAGAGCCAGTTGCTAATTAGAATTAGAATCTCCAACAGCTTCATCAGTTTCATGTTAATGGACTTTCATAACTTGTGCATTTTTTTCGAGTCTCTCTCTGTCTTGCGCTTCCTCGCTCAACCCCTAAATGGGTTACATAAGTCAGACAAAAGTAAGTGCTACCCATTGTGTAGTTTTTGTTTTTTTTTTTTTTTTTGAGTGGCTCATCAAACAATGGACACGAAAAAGTAGTTCATAAAATTCAACGAAGTCTAGTCAAGACAAAGCATAACTCTTTGTAGCTCCTTACATACATACATAGTCTATTCGATGTGCTCATAGGAGTACAAGGGAATAGCTCGTGAAGATATTTTAGTTATTTATAGAATCGATAGAATTTATGATATCTAAAAAAAACCTTCATGGCTATTATAACGAAACGATTAATAAATAAATAAGTAAACCAAATTGATTTCTTTATCAAAAATGGAGTATATTATAATGTATTAATGATACAAAATTAAAAATACCACTCAGAATATTATATAGCTAGCTGTATATATTATATTCGAATAAATTCATGTATAATATTTTCCAACTTTTCAATAAATTTATATTGTTTATACGCTTTGAATATAATATAGTTTATTGCAGTCAATCGATATAAATTGCATTGATTGTTTACGGTCTTTATTGATGAATCTATATCAATATATGTATATCTATCTACGTATATCGCGTCTCATATTTATAGAAAACTATGTATATTAACTATAAAACTTTCTATAGAATATAAAATCATTTCTTTGATTTGATATGTCTTTAGATGCCCGCTCAGAAAGTGAACAGTATATAGACATTTTTAAGAATCAAAGTATAATCTTGGAAGCTATGCTCAATTTTTCACTACTTATTTAAAGTAAATAGATCTGCAATAATTTATGTCCTAGAACAAGATAAATTTATAAACATAAAAATATTTATAGTATATATATTTCTTAATAAATTGAAAAGAATTCTCAAATGCAAAACGAGTATGACAGAGTCGGCTACAGCCGACCTTAGTTCTCTTCTATATAAGTGAGTCAATTTGAGGACTTGCAGGCGATTGCGGAATGGGAGGTTGGAGGTGGGCAGAGAAAGGGAGTTCAAAGAGGGTCTTGTTGCAGTAGCTTCCCAGGCCTGCTAACCGAGTGACAGGCTGGCAAATAGAGCGCATGACTGCGCATGTCCTGCGTTCCCATACACATACGCACACATTTACACACCCATACACATACACTCACACACACACACGCAAGCAAACGCTTGCACACATTTCATCCAGTTAAGAGAAGGAAGGAAATGACAGATTAAGATGTGACTGAACAGATTTCATTTCTTTTTTTTTTTTATGATATGAAATGCGATAATGAGCAACGGATAAAACTAGTTATTAACTGTTAGTAGAGGACTCCAGTCGAGGACAGCTATGCTAAGATACTTTTGAGTTTTATCCAACGGTTTTAGTGGTGGTATTTATTGTTAGAGTAGTTTTTTTTCTTGCTCATAATTGTAGTGGATGTACGTTACAATTAGTTTTTACTGTATACGATTGATTGTCCTTTCGGTATGGGTGTTAGCAGTTTGGGCAACTGCAATTGTCAGTTTGCCAGCTGGATTTGTGGTCTAAAAAGGCGCCACTGCGACCGGCTTCCAAGGCGGCGTCAAGGCGTCTAGCTTTCTCTCTCTCTCTATCTATCTTTCTCACGCCCCCTCTCCTAATAGCCCGTACGGTCGCTCTGCCGTTTAACCGTATTCTGACTTTGACTCTGCAACCCCTACTTCCATTTCCATCGCGCACGCATTATGTAATCGTCAAAATCGTGCAGACGAATTCCCCTATATTTTTGTTCATCTTATTTTTGGTTGAGCTTGAAATTGGAGCTTGGTTGTGTGTGTGTTAGGGTGTATATGGAGGGAGCTCTATTAGGGATTTACCTTGCTGCACGACAATTGCCAAAATTAGCGCGCTAATCACATAGAGGTACTGCATATTTATTTTTATTGAATAATATGAAACACACGTCGATAATTTGGTTAGATTTTGTTATTTTCTATTTGTTAGTGCGATTTTCGGTATGCCTTGTCGGCAGTTATTTTCTTATTTATTAATATATATTATTTCTTTTTTTAAATAAATTTTCAACACTTTGAAGAAGGGCGCACGGTCACAGAACGAGAACGTTGAAGCGACAACAAGCGACTGTAACTGAAAGACGCAGCTTGCCCGACAAATGTGGCACGAATGAGCAGATGAGCAAGTCGGTCAGATAGTTACAGGCACAGGGCTGCAGAGCTGCAGCGTCAGTACAATGGGTCATTCATAACATTTTTTTTGGCAAAAACTCGTTAGTATAGTAAGTGCATGAAGTTTAAGAAGTTTTGCTTAACATTAACAACTCAAATTGATAACATATGTAAATGCTGTTAACAGTGCGGCTGTTAGGTGTTATAATATTACAGATGAGAGAAAGTTATCATAATTCTTTTCAACCGTCAAGTTAGGGCGAACGACTTGGCCATGTTGTAATCATAAACTTTTAACGGTAGGCGCTGCTATTAACAGTTGTTTCTGCAATTACCATTTACTAGGGCTCCTTTGCCTCATTAGATTATATACATAATTCAGCCAATTTGGCCCACTGTACATCGCAGCCCATTCAGCGGCTAATGCCCGGCAAGCTTTAGCTTGAGCTTTAGAGAGCGAGCGCGAGAGCAAGCGACACAAGCGACTCTGCTGTTCACTCCCCGCGCTCTTGCAGGAATCGTGCAGGCGCTGCCAGATTGTTATTCGCAGGAAATTAAGATAAAATTAATTAAATTAAATTAATAATTATTAAATTCATTTGTTGACTTTGTATTTTGTTTCGGTTTTACTCTTTTTATTTGTTTAATGTATTATGTATAACACAATCAATTTAATAATGCATTAATTGTATTTGTTAAAATTTATATATACACCCTCAATGCTTAGTGCTATTTTTGTAATTCTCTAATATTTATCAACAACATATTTAATTGAAGCCCCACCTTAAAAATATTCCATACTTTATGCGCCTGCCTTGAGTTAGTCCAGTATTTGCTGGAGGCACAAATTGGCCCCACATATTAATTAAGCTTAATCGTAAATTTCCTTTGCTTATCCACATATCAAGTCATTCGAGTCGCCGTCCAATTGAGCTATCTTATTTTACACACATTTCTTTTCTTTTTTTTGTGATCGTGCGTTGCTCTTAAAATGACAGAGCTCTTCCAATCCAAATTTCAATTTCAATTCCACTCTCAATTTCAATCTGCATCTGCATCTCTATCATTGGCAGTGCCTTGCCCTTTTAGGCAGCTATCTCGCTTGCACTCTGAAGTCCGCATGTGTTGCATCTCTGTCGCACATCTATCTACACATCAATTGTTTTCATTACCACTTTCATTTAGATGCTAGGCTTGGCCACTCTAGGGATGAAGTACGCATAATCAAAATATATGACAAAGCAGATTTGTACAGTAAAGCCTTCTTAGGAAGAACGGTTACAAAACTCATACAAATATTCAAATGTTAAATGTCAATTTTAAGTTTTTCAAGTTAATTTGTTATTAGCTTATTAGTTGTTCGTCAACAGAGATTTTACTGTTGTCTCAGCTTACGTGCGTTAAGCATACGCCGCGTGTGGCCTCATAAGCTTCCAATGCAGAGCTTTTAAGCTGCCGATGTGGTGTTTTCAGCTAAAAGCTCTTCACGGACAGCAAATTTAAAATACTGGTTCCTTACGTGTGCATGGCTAGGCTAAAATTCCCCTTATTTTCGGCAGCTCATTGAACCCATTTGGGCAGACACATATACACATACTGTCCACTTGCTATTGTTTTTGTTGTTGTTGGCACAGTAAATCTCGGCGTTTATTAATGCAAAGAACCGAAATTTTTGCAGTTAATCTTCAAAGCATTGCGTCACGCAGCATTAAGAGCGTGTTGAAGATGATGCTGAGATGTTGCGACAATATTGGGTTGGGAAAACTAATGGGTGGTGGTGGGCGTAGGCGTGTTTGTGTGACGGCGACAATGAGACGGGCTCGCAGACATACTAAATCAAAACAAACCAAACCGGTTTGAACAAACAAACCAAGCACAAATACAAGCACGTATCGAAGAATATGTTTTTTGTGTGTGTATGAACATTAACTGAAGCT
>NW_022045969.1:3330-16798 GCF_001654015.2 Drosophila navojoa
AAAAAAAAAAAAAAAAAAAAAAAAAAAAAAAAAAAAACTTAAGTAAATCAAGAAAATTAAAAAACAACTAAATTCTAAGTAAATAAGGAAAACCTTTTGTAAATGTCATTTCTTGTTTACATACATCTCATAGCTATACTACGTTAGCCGTCATATATGTAGATGGTCGCAAAGCACAAATAAACATACTACGCGAATATCTTTCCAATGTTGCCAGCCTAAAAGCAGTAAAGGAAGCTGCCCATTATAAACGAACTACAAATTGAAAACTCAGTCAGTCAATCCAGCAGTTAGATGATCATCTGATTACTTTTTTCCGATTCCGGAATATACGGATGGAAACTATAACAGCCGACTGTCTGTTAGTCGGCAAAGAAGAAGGTCCCTAGAATACCTCCTCCTCTACCTGCACCTCTCATATTATATTTGGAAATAAAAAATAAGAAAGAAGCGAACTTAAGAGACTGAACCTCTCAAACAGACGGACATAGATGAGTTCACCCATGATACTTATCAACAAGATGTAAGGAAATACAGAATTAAATTGAATAGCTTCAGATCTTAAGTTTCTAATAAATTTTTAACAATCCAAGGGTTTTAGTTTCGGAGGAAAACAACACACTAAAAAGAAGCCTTACCCTGATAACACACATTCAATCCTATATAAACGAACATTTGACGTAACTATTTTAACTACTTTCTTTTATATATATATATATTTTTTTTTTTTTTCGAATTTCTTTTCATTTATCTAGCACGTATGTTTATGGTGTATATGGGTCTGCAATGTCTTAGTTGTCTTTTCTGGCGTGCTTTGAATAAAAATAGGATCATATTATATGTTAGTTAAATGTAAATATGCCACGAAATTTATGTAAGTAGTTTGCAATGGGTGTATAAGTATTTGTATGTATGTTTATATAAATATATATACATATGTGTATAAATATATACATAAATATACATATACATATACACATATACATGTTATATACACACACGTCTATATACATACATAGATATATGTATAAATTTCATTTAAAATATGAAATATGCTCTCTGTTATGGGTTTAGGTTTCTTTTTTTTTTTTTTTTTTTTTTTTTTTTTTTTTTTGTTTTACTCGACGGTTTACTTTAGGCTTTTCTGGTGATTTCGTCAATATATTATTGAGTATTCTGTAAGCTGTAAATAAATATTGCTCTTGCAATAGATTAGTTTTAGCGTAGGGTTCTATTTACATGTTAAATGTATTTTTGTTAATATTTGTTTTTATATTTTTGGGCTTTGGTATGTTTATTTTAGGCTTAATTATTGGGGCTCCTTTTTCATATATATGTAGATAGATAATTATTTACTAAATTTTGTACGGCATGCGCGGCATCGCAACGATTTGCAGGTTTGTGATTCTTTTTTGTGGGTGTTTTTTTTATATTTTTACTTTAAGTAGTTTTTTTTTTAGTATTTTATGGTATTCAGTGTATTTGTGGATTCTCATACATAATTAAAGTTTTAGTTTCAGCTCGAGTTTTGTAAAAATATTCAATTTCAACGACATTCCTCTTTGAATTTCAAATTAGACTAGGATACTGTTCATTGCTTTTATATAATTCACATTCCATTTTCGCTAACTTTGCTATCACTTTGAGTTTTTCTTTGTATTGTGTTTATTATTTTTTGTTTTTGTGTATATATATATATATATATTTTTGTTTGTTAGTTTTTGTGTTGGATTTTCCAGAGGTCTTTGTAATTTTGTTTTGTTTTGTTTGTATAGTACAATAACTACTAAGCGCTTTTCGTGTGAGTGTTGACTAATTGCTACGTAGCTCCACCGCTGCCCGCGCCACCTTCACTCTTGGCCGGCTCATCTGCATTTTGCGGCTGCAGCAGCGCTCTCTGCTCGTCGTTGGCCTCGCCTTCGCCCTCGCCCGCTCCTTCCATGTCCGCTTCCGGCTCTCCAACGCCGTCGGTTTTGTCCTGCGGCCTGCTGGACGCCTCCTGCCCCTGTGGCTGCCGGGCGGGTGATGTGAAAGTCGTCTCGGAATCTGTGGATTCGTGGCAGAGAGCAGAGTGTTAATAATCGAGTCGCATAAGAGGATACATAATACAGAGGTGCTGCAGAAAATGCTGTACAACAAGCTGCGTGTGTGTAAGTGTATAGGTGTGTATGTGTGTGTAGTTTTACATATCTGGAGGCCAAATGCTACAGTTTCACATAAATATCATTGATATTGATATTATATCAATAAAGATATCTACAATATTCGCATGTGTGTGTGTTTGTGTGCTTGTGTTTGCTACGGAGCTGGTGCGGAGCTTGAGAGATCATTGGTCTACGACGAGGTGAGTACAGGTAAGTGTGCTGAAATGTTTAATTAGCTTCGAGAGGATCCGTTGCAGTGACATCTTGTAAGACTGTTGTAACTAGTTAATTTGCTCGCCTTGCCTGAGTTCATGTGTGGAGGTCCTTCAGTGTTTTTGAATAACTGTGTCTGTGAGTGGATTTAGTGTGGGTATTTCGGGCTGTTCAGAATGCAGCGTCGAAGACGGTTACTATGGAGCGAGCGGCACGGCACGTTGATGATAGAGCGATAGAGGGAATAGAACAGAATTGTTTTTGGTTTTTTTCACAGGTATTCACAGCCAAATTACTGGATTACTCAGCGACGTACTCAGTGAGAGTGATTATCAATTACAATGGGAACGTGAACCTACCCAGACTGCTATCCCTCGTCTGACTCGAATCGTAGCGCCCATCACTGGAAGCCGAGGCTGCGGCTGAGGACCGCGCGAGTACGGGCTTGACCTGACGCAGTGCCTGCTCCTCGGGATATCGGGGAGTCTGAAATTTGGTTGGTTTCGATTGCAACGTTGCTGGTCCGGACCGTTGATTCATTAGGCTGCGGTGCCTAAGGGGTGGTGGGGATATAGACTTAGCTAAAACTGAATGAGGTAATTTGTTCGGTGAGTAGTCGCTGCCAGATTCGCCCTGTAATTGATTGGTCGATGAATTGCTATAGTCACTTCACAAAGCTCTACTCTACTCACCATGACGGTGCCATTATCGGATACGCCCGACCCAGACATGTTGTCCGCCAACAGACGCTCACTCTCAGGATCAGACAGTACGCGTGAGATATCAGACTTGTTTTTCAATATCGACTTGGAGCGCCGGTGGTGCTCTAGGTTCGGTGACGCGTCGATCGAGTCTATCGATGAAGAATGCTTGCTCTCGAATTTGGCTAAAGGAAATCCCAAATACCATTAGGCAGGTTCCTGAAATCCTTCTCACCCCAATGCTCACCTTTGGCGCCCGCATTTTGAATGCCGAACAAACGCTGATTGATCAGTTTGGTGGCAGTGGCTAGGCTCTTGGTCGGCATAAATGCCGAGCGCTTCTTCTTGCTGCCAGCGGCACCCGCGGCGGAGCTGGTGCTGGATGAGGGTGGACCGGAGATGCCTCCACCGTCCAGGCGTACGTTGTCGTCGTACAGCTTTGTGTCCTCGAAGCGGGCACGCGGCTTGCTGCTGCTAGCCTGCGGGCTGGGTCGAATTGCCGTGAAGCTCTGCTGGAAACGAGTCTTGCGATGCTTTGGCACTGAGTTCTCGTTCAAGCTGACGCGGCTGCCACGCTCCTGCACATCGAAGTTTTGGTAGACATCGCCCAGTGGACTGATTCCACCCGCCGCCAGGTTCCGCAGCGCCGTGTCGCCCGAGGCGCTCTTTTTCACCTGGGCGCGCATTGACAGGCCGGAGGAGGACATGGTGGGCGGCAGGCCTACGATGAAACCCGTGGAGCTACTGATGTGGGTGCCTCGGCAGGACTCCTTCTCGAGCGGATTTATATAGAGATTGTCCATGTCGATGTCCAGCGCGCAGGCCTCGTCATTGAAGTCGGTCGTGAGATCACCCTGCGAGAGGAATGGGTGTGTCTGGCAGCTGGCGTATGTGTCCGAGCTGTCCACACTGGCAAGGTCAGCATTGTTGTTGTTGTTGATGCCGTTGCCATTGCCGTTGCCGTTGCTGCTGCTGGCACCGTAGTTTCCGTTGCCGAACAGCAGCAAGCCGTTCGCCACGCCCCCAGCGCCTACAGTCGTCGTGTTAAAGTTGTTGTTGTAGTTGTGATTAAAATTGCTCGCAATGGGCGCTCCGAAGCGCTGCGTCACCTCCAGCGGCAGAGCAATGGTCGTGGACGTGGTCGTGCCATATGAAGACGACGTCGACGATGACTGCGAAATGACGGGCACCATGGCGCTGGCGCTGGCGCTGGCACTGGCGCTGGCACTGGTGTACGCCGGGACCAGAGGCAGTGCAGCAGCAGCGGCGGGCGCCAGCAGGCCGAACTGGTTGGCCTGACGATTTGCTGCGGCTTGGCGCAGCTCCTGGCAGATGGGCTTGTGGAAGTCGGAAGTTGGAAGCGAGATAACGCCCTCCGCATCCGTGTACTCCTTAAAGTCCTGCAAGGCAAAGAGTGAGTGGACATTCCATGACAAATAATGCAAATAACACTAGGTCAAGACGTGGCCACGCCCAGTACCTTGTTTGCGGTTGTTAATGAGAAAAGAGTGGTGCACTTGAGTATTGCTGAAAGGTTTGTTGCTTTGTTGTTTCTCAAGAGTATTCAACATGCAACTAGGATGCATCGAGTTAAGTCAAACGTGCAGCGCTGAGTTTCGAATTAGGTTTGTATTAAATGTAGTTCCATAAAAATAAGAGCGAAAGTAATAATAATAAAGAAAAAAATATATCAAGATCTCCTCTTACTTACCCGAACTTCACAAGCATAACAGAGCTCATCCAGCTCTCAATTATTCATAAGGAAAAATAAAAATGGCTCTAAGTGAAATCAAAAGTCGTTTTGAAGCTTTACTAATCGAGCAATACAAACAGAATCAGGTGCCAATTGAATGTAGTGCTGGTTAAATATTGAAATCGATTATCAATTGTATTTATTTATTGCAGTTTTTTGGTTTGGTTTTGGCTTCGTTTTCTTGTTGCATAACAATAATTCAAATAATTCATTTAATTAGTTTAACATATATAGTATTTCCGTGTTTTCCATTTGGTAATATTTCTGTTATTATTTTGCTACTCATAAACGATGTTTTTAATACTAGGTCTAATAAATATGTGCTTAGTGTGTAAAAAAGAATTTGTTTAAAACTCATCTCATTGCCTTAAGCTTAAACACTTGAATAGATAATGTACACCATATATGTATGCATGTAGATAATAGATAATAGATAGTGGATAATTGATAATAGATAATAACACATGCTGCTTTCGGTTTTCGTTTTTATTTGTGTGGGTGTGTGTATGTGTGTGTGGTTGTGGAGTAAAATTAATTTAATTAAATTCTTAGAATTTCCTATGTCTTTCATTAGCTTGCTCTTCACGCACGTTTATAGCTTTAATAATATTCAATAGATTAGGTTTAGGCTTGTGTTTAAAGTAAAAGCTAATTAACTCGATTGATTTTCGTTTGCTTAAAATTTCAATATTGTGTTTCATTTTGTTTTCTGCTTCTCGCTGAGTAAAATTTTTAAGACGTATCTGTTTGTGTGTGAGAGTGTCTGTGTATTCGTCGCTATGATTGACATCAATTAGTCAAGCTCTAAATCAATAGTTTCTAAACGCTATTCGCACGCAAAGGAATACACTCGCCTTGACATCCTGGCAAACCCTTTAAGTAAAAGAAATGAAAAAAGAAACAAAGTCAACATAAAATACCATATTTTACCGCCGTGCTCTGCTTGCTGTACACACACACAAAAATCAATCCTTTCAAATTCAAAATAATAATGTAGAAAAGAAACAATAAACACAAAACACGATCTTCACGTGGACACTGGAACAGAGGGGACGGGGTGCAGGTTTTAACGTTACCATACCACATACAGAACTCGAATCGCATATCGAACTCGACATCGAAACCGAATCGATCACAGATAATAAATATCGATAGTGCCCTCCTCGATCATGCGCTTGAGTGCCAGATAGTTTTTGGGCGAGGGAGGTGGACGCGCCAGCCTCTTGATGCTATACTCCCTGTCGTGAAAGACGCAAATGCGATCCTGCAATATCACACAGTCCTCTTCAATTCAATTCGAATACGGAATAATAACTGCGGATAGCTACTTGGGATCAAGAGTACTCGATGCACTATTACGAGTTTGATTGAAATGCGCAGTACGGGGCCTATGCCAAGCACGATCTAGTTAATATGAGCTCCAATATTGGGTCTATTGATTTAGAATCTCCCATGTTCAAGATTTTATTTAGATGATGTAGCGTGTTGTTATGGGTTAAGTTGTTAGTTAAAAATAAAACAGAGTTAGAATAGGACATCAAACAGGTGCAAGTGCAGCTAAAGTAGTCTCAGGTGTTCAGAGTTTGGTGTGAGTTTGAAAGGCATGCGACATACATAAAAAGCAGAGGTTTGGAGTTACTTAGTGGTAGTGCAGCGGCAAGAGGTATTGTGTGGTCTTTCAACTGTGATTAGGTGTTCTGGGGTAGATAAATCGATTGTCTTGCTTGTCGATTTTACCTTGGTTGTGCAGAAGCAGCATTCGAATTCCACTGGCACATCCTGCTCCAGATTGTCCATTCGCTGGTTTTGCAGGTTCTCGAGCGCCACCTGGCGGCGCAGCTCGGCGACTTCCTATAAATAGGGTTCAGGGTTTTGGCAAAATGTAAATGCATAAATCCAAATACAACAAATTTGAAAAATGCTCACACAACATGCTACATACGCATTACATACATATAGCATAGTTAAACATTTAATATATATATTTACATAACATTTTTTAGATTAAGATTAAATGGAACGAAACTCTCATGCGCATGCTCGTCAAGATCAAGATCCCTGAGAAGCGAAACTTGTGCGTCGGCAGCGTTAATTAAACTCTCGAGGTGCCTCGCGAGACTTTGAGATGTTAGCTGAGTGTCGGCGTGTATATTGCTAGATATGTCTGAACTAGGTAGGGCAAGGAGACAGCTGACAGTCGAGTTTGAGTCGGCTGTCAGAGTCGAATTTGAAAATAAATGATCTTCTCTAAATGTGCTCTAAATGCGCTTAAGCAGCCTGCTTTGGATTGGTAACCTGTCTTGGCTCCATCTGAGGCTGCGTAACATTTCTCGTTCTTCTTCTAGTTGCACTGTTTACCGTCCTACGATCAGGCCACAGTCGCCAGCATCCCAAAATGTTTGGAAAGCGCGATGCAACGCGCCTGAGGCGGGGCTACGGATATGTGGACTCCAATGTGGATGACCTGAAGCTGAAGCGCCTGAGCCAGTACATCAGCAAGAACTGGGACGCTGCTGAGGACGAGAGTGGGTATTTGTATCATTGCTCACAGATAATCTGAAGCTCATTCCGTTCACATTGCAATGCTTCACAGCGCTTCAGGAGGGCATCTCGTGTGACTCGGTGCCCCAGCCCAGCCCGGAAACTACCTGCGCACCCGTTGGTACGCCCAATCCGACAACCTGCCTAACACAAAATCCCCCCGCCCAGAGTCCACCCACGCCTAGTCCAGGCAATCCCAATTGCAACATTTTGCAGCAGCAACAACAGCAGCAGCATCATCAGTATGCGCCACAGCAACAATATCCGCCGCAGCAACAGTATCCAGAGCCACAGCAGCAGGTGCCATTCGAGCCAGACGATTCTGAGCAGCGCGGTAAGGAGCTGCGCAAGCTGGTGCAGCATCTATATGTGGCGCAGGCGCGCGTCCAGCTGGAGGCAACTGAGATACACAAGGCGCAGGCGGTGGCCAGCTCGGCGCAGTCGCAGCTCGAAGACTCTGCCAATCATGTGCGCACCATCACTGCGACTCTGCACAATGCCCAGCAGGAGGTGGCAGCAGCTGCGATCCGCGCGCAGATCGCCCAATTGCAGTTGGCTGCCCACGATCAGTTGCTGTTCGCAGCTCGGCAGGACGTGGATGCGCTCTCCTCGCAGGTGGTCGGCCTGCAAGCGGCCGAGGGCATTGTGCAGCCAAAACTAACGGTCGACTTGCATGCACTGCTCGACAAGCTGCGGCAACCGCTGCAGCACTTCGATCGGCCTACGCCAGTGCCCATGATTATCACGTTGCCTCCGTTGAACGCTGCACCGCAAGGGCCAAGCACTGGCCTGGGCATGGGACCTGACATTCGTGGGGAGGATGAAACCAAGGAGCTTGCCTAAGGCATTTAGTACACATAGTTAAAGCAAACCTCTTTGAACATTTGTCGCTGTATAGTTATATTTTGTATGAATCTGCCAGTTAAGATATGTTTCCTGCAACCAGATATCTCTTTGTGTTTCTATTCTGTTTGTGGGTTCTGTTGGGTCGATAATGTGTTGCTTGAATGCATATTACTAAAAGCAGTTGCAGCGAATGAGTATAGATAGATAAGGCGAAAATAGAAATCAAATGTAGACACCCATTGAAATAACTACGTATTTAATGAAATTTTAACAAGTTAAGATCAAGTCTAACGAACTAAAAAAAAAAAATCATCCATGATCAACATATTGAGTACGTAGATAAGAGCATAGCGGCTAAAGACTATCGAGCCAGCTCTATATCTAAAGTTGTTCATTGCTCACGCTTTGGTTATCAGCTAAGGATATGCATAGACTATAAGCTAAAAGCTGAAAACAATACAAGATCAAAGACTTTAAGGCTAAAAAAAAATATATATAAATAATAAAACATAGATAGTTCTAGCAGCTGAAAGGCGTTCTTATGGAGAACTTGAAGACATTCGCAAAATGCAAATATTGGAAGATCGAATTGCACATTTTATCGTATTTTTTCTTATCGGAAAGTAAAAAAACAAGAAGGAAAAAAATGCAGCAATATGTTCAGCCTCTGAAAATGAATTTTGTGAAAATAATTAATTCTTTTCAATTTAGCACTTGTTTTGTTTTTGTTAAATTAAATAGAATTAAAGATTCTATATAGATAGTAAAGAGTAGCAGTGGCAAGTAGTATGCATTAGAGTAGAGTAGTTTGAGTTCTTTGTGTATACTTTGAATGTACCTCCTTACTGCGTCCCCGTAAAATCTAAAAGTTGAAATGTGTTGTTGTTGTTATCGAACTTGAATTCTTTTTATAAGTAGCTAGCTCTCGCTTGTGGGTAGGTATTTTATTTTAGTATTTTGGTTTGATCATAAGATAGTAAAACCAGAAAAAGAAATGAAGAATGAAGCGGAAATCAAGTCGAAAAAAAAGTAAAAAATGGCCGAAATTATTCCAACCGATTCGATACAACTGAAGAGGAACTACGGTTCATTTATGAACGGGGTGTGTCCACCCTGGGAAGCTGTTTACGACTGTGAGAACCAAATGGCGATAGAAAGTTATATGGTAAGTGTATTGTTTACAATAGTTGAACATAGTTTAGCTCCAGTTAATGGCTTCACATTTACTAATACATAGTTACGGTTTAATAACTTTGAAAACATTAAGATATTTAAGATATACGAGCACGTGGCTTGGACTATACACTTAGTCGGTAGACAATACACCCCGACCCGACACCCACACTTACCCCGGGCGTTATCATCATCTGTATTGGCAGTCCCTTCTGGTTCGACGCCAGGGTCATGTCATCCTCTCCTTGCGTGGAGACAGCAGCTGCTCCTGCCTCGCCATTCTCCTGCTCAGCACTGCCGGAGGTAGCTACGGCTGTGGCAGCACTTGAGGCAGCAACCATGGCCAAGTTGTTGGCAACACCGCCAGCTGGCATCTGCGCAGCAGGAGGCAACTTCTGCTGCTGCTGCTGGGCGAGGAGTATTGCTTGCTGCTCTCGCTTGTAGCTCTCCATGGCCATCATCGAGGTCTGTCTGGCGTTCGGATTGTCGAAGCTGTACGGTGGCACTGCATCCTGTTCAGAGCTGGAGCCACGGCGCTGCGTAAAAGTGGCGATAACAGTTAATAGGCTCCTATCAATCAGGAACAATACTTGTTTTGATATTAGCTATTAAAAACTCGGTAGTTTTCCCAATTTCATTGTTACAGCTAAAAATACATTATTATATCAGTATGGATCATAATTTGTTAAATAGTCTTAGTCTTCCAAATACCAAAAAAGTAAATCTGCAAAGATTTTTTTTTGTCGTTTTCTTACTTTACTAACAATTTCGAAGTTAACTGGCGATGAAAATAATAATTTAAATGTAAAAATAAAATAAATAATAAAAGTATAGAAAATACGAATGTTATAATAGTCATAAAATAAAATAGGGAAATATGAAATACTTAACATAAAACAAATTGTTGTGATTAAATTAGTAAATGTATCTCAATTACTTATACAAAATATGTATCTATCGGCTAAATGAGTCAGTCGATGACTGATGTCCTTAGTCATTCTAGGTCAATCAAATGAGCAATTAGTCTATTGGATAATTTATGAAACAAATAAGAAGGCTCTAGTCGAGACTGCTCGACTAGGGGAGACCCTGAACCCTCCAATCTGAAATTCTAATCATTCTGTACTTCTTTTATAAGTATACATACATACATACACATGCATCCGCACGCAAGTATAAAAATGCGTTCTGCTAACAGCGCAGTAAGCAGCGACTACGCTAGGTCTGCGCTGCAGTGTTGGCAATGCTATGAGAATTATTTGTTGAATGATTTCTAGACGTACAATCTTAATGAAACTTTCAGAACGTAATCATAATGTTCAAATGTATGTCCATTCCAAAGCACCATTCTCTAGTACTTCAAATACGTTTATTACAAATTGGGGGCAAAGGGGGCGTGGTATCCAAAATCTGTTAATTACAAAATGTTTGTATTCATCATATGTAAATCTGAAGTTTTCAGGTCTCAAATTGTTCCAATGAGGCTCAAAATACAGAATCGATAAAAAAGTTATCGGATGATTTATCGAAAAAATAAATCAAACTCGTACTGCGTATGGTAAACACGAGTGTGCATGCAAAATTGTAGCTCTCTAACTTTTGTATCCTCTGAGATCAACGCACTCATATGGACGGACGGACAGACGGACAGACGGACAGGGCTATTTCGACTCAGATCGTTGCCCTGATCAAGAATATATATACTTTGTGGGGTCTGTGATGATTCCTTCTGCCCGTTACATACTTTTTCACAAAACGATTATACCCTGATTTCCCATTTTCAATGGGTTCAGGGTATAATTAGAGATTGATATTGCAGAAATTACCTTTTATCAGAGAATTAGTTCGAATTGATTACGGAATGGAATGCAGGGTATTAGCTAGTTGGTCCTATGGGTGGAACTTACTTGATGCATGCTCGAGTTTCGCAGATTCGCTACGTGGTCGTAGTTCTTGTAGCAGCCCATGCCTGTGGTCGCCGGATTGCGGCCACTTGTCGACTCGCCCTCTGTACTATTGCCATCCACATCCGCTTGGGAGAGATTGTGTCCTGTGGGCGATCGGCGTAGCGCGTGGGTTAAACGGTGCCAATTTTTTAGCGATCTTGTGTGACTTTCGCGCTTTTCTGCATTGCGAGTGTGTATGTGTGTGTGTAAGGGTGTACATGGGTGTGTATGGGGTGTAAGTGTGTGGAGTTATCGCGGCACGTTAGTGTTGTATTCATTGTTTAGGTTGTTTGGTTGTTGTTGTTATCGTTGTTAGCACGCGTAAAAAGCCATGAATGCATTTTGTAGCAATTTTCAATAGACATTATATTATTCATTTGATATTGTCAGTTCGCATTTGTTTAGCCGCATATTAGGAATTGATTGTTGTGGTTTCATTTATGATTTTTGGGTTTCGTTTGTTTGTTTGTTGTTGTTGAGAGAGCGTAAATGAGACGAAATTCAAATTAAATGCATAAAAGGAATAAAAGAAAGAGATATGCATTTTATGAATGTTTGATTAATACGATTATGTTTGTATGCTATGGCTATTGGTTTATGCTATGATTCTTCAAACAACGACGACGACGTTGACTCTTTAATGACGACGATCAATAACTTTGACGATAACAAGTAGTAGTAGTAGTTAGTATTTAGTAGTTAGTTACATTTAAAAACAACATTGAACGGCTAACAACTGGGGGTACGGTACAAGGGTAATGCGATTATGTGGGTAAGTCAATATGTACGAGTGTATTAACAGACGTGTATAACTAGATGTATATTGATACAAACGGTAGTTGATTAGTATGTACTTGATGGGTGGGTGAATGAGTCAGTGTGTGTGAGTGTGTGTTTATGAACAACATTTACTTGAATAGTGAGACTGTAACAAGTAAAGGTGAGCTAGAGAGTGGCGCTTTGTATATAGAACGGAAATATCTTCTTAAAATGGAAAGCACCTTCATAGTATCTAATAAAAGCAAGAGTTTCTCAAATGCTTAGTTGCAAATATTTTTTCTTTTGTTAATCAGTAGATGTAATTATTAATTATATATTTAAAAGATTTTTATTCATGGTAAGTATTTAAGCGCTTTGTCGTTTCTTAAATGTCTGATCATATGAATAGGATGAGAATATGTAATATTTTAAATTTAAAAATTAAATTGAAATTTCGATGAATAGCTCCAACAAAATCGGCAAAACAAATGTACGAGAGCAAAGACTGACTCATACTTTGTAAGTTCACATATACACGAGCTATAGACTGCTGAATTGCTAAACAAAGTCACAATTCATGGTTCTTTTGCGCAATCCCATGGGCAATAAACGAAAGTACAACTTAAAGGCTCAACTCAAGAAAAGACAACAAAATCAGTAAATGTATGCCCAGTCAGGGCATATGGTATTGAAAAGATCGTTGATATTACCATTAATAATAGATTAATGTAAAACGGCTTGATTGGTAAATAGTTCAAGCCTTTCCTACACGAAAAGCTTATATTAGTTGAACGATAATTGCATTGATTACCTTTTGGCTTTTATATGGGGCAGAGTTAATAGACATAAGTTAGAGTTCAAAACTTGACAAAGGTACAATAATAAAAGCAAATATATTGATTGATCGATTAACAGATCTTAAAACTGATAGTATTCGTCAAGCATTCAACATAACTGTAAATATTGTAGAAATGCAATTCCGATAAGTAGAGTTGTGTTATAAATTGTGTTGTTAAATGAAATACAGCGTATTAGGTTTTGATTTTATTGCTAGTTCACACAGACACACAAAAGTTGACATTTTTACAAAAGACACAAATTGTTTAAGGACAGCCACAAGCACTTTGAATAAATACGATTTATATTTTGGATGTTGTTATTTTTTATTTGATAGACACTTGGCTAGGGCATTATGAAGGTAGTTAGAGCATTTCTACACCAGTAGATGTATGTAGATATATAGTTTATAAAGTTGAGATAGGAGGCATGCAGTGTTACATAACTTAAACTCTGACGCATCGAGATCGTACAGAAGTTTATATATAAATATATATATATATTCATATATATATATATATATATATATATATATATATATATATATATATATAT
>NW_022045969.1:16808-35600 GCF_001654015.2 Drosophila navojoa
ATATATATATATATATATATATATATATATATATATATATATACATAAATATACAACACATACACAGGACAAAAGTTATAAAAAACGAGTTTGGAAGTAAAAGGCACGTAAAAGGTTTTTCCCGCTAGAATTATTATAAATTAATAATTTTTTTAATATAATTGTATTCTAATCCGATTTTATATGATAGAAATATTTGAACAATACTTATACAATGAAAATTTTCTTAAAAAATTGCAAATTATTAGAAAAACTTAAATGAGATAATACAGAAAACAAGAGATGAAGAGAACACTTACAAGGAAATTGTTTTGGGTTTTATATTTCTTTAATGGGTTTTATATATAATATTTTTGTATAACTTCATTTAACTACTCGACGCGACGCGTTTTAGCTTAGATCTACAGTTGTTCAACAATTAACAAAATTTACTTGTTTTTTTCTTGTACTTCGCAATGCAACTGCAACTGCATCTGCAACTATGGTTAAATAGTCTTATGAGTATACATCGAGTGTTTTCTGTTAAAAAAAAAAACATTTTGTTGCTGCAAACTGAGCGCGTTTTGCGTTTAAATAAGGCAATTGCTTAATATATATTTCGCTTTTTATTTTTGCTATTTTTGCTGAATTCGACCTATGAATTTTTAGGAACATTCTGCCATCATTTGCTAAGTATTCGTTTATAAATATTTTGAATACTATATATATTTTGGTATATGTATTTGTTTAGCTACATACAATTTTGATGGCCATGCGTGGGCGTGGCGAGCTCACTAAATTATAAAAGCTTAGACTCTGTATTGGCTACAATAACTAATTTCATAAATAAGGCTGACGCTTGCATAAATGTGGCCAGGTCCTGCCCATGGCCAACGATCTGAGATCTTTAACTTTCATTTATTTATTTATTTTTTTAAAATTATTATTCTATTGAATTTGGAGGGATTCTCATTTTTTATGCCTCTGTAGGAAATTTTTTAAATTAAATTTTCATTTTTCAATATATTTGTAATTTGCTGCTCCGAAAGGGTATAAAAGCTTCGATTTATTCAAGTCCTTATATGTATTTTCTTATCACCTTAGACTCTTGTGCTCAACAAATGTTTGGATAGTTCGGATTCGCTAAATATTTGTGTAGTGTAAGCCTAGTTTATAGCTACTTATATAGACTAAATTAAATTGTGCATACGCGGATTGTTTTGAACATTTGTTGTAACGCGTTTGGCGTGTTGTTAGCAGTTGGAATGGGAACAGGTGCAGTTGGTCCCACACTCCCCTTAAAAAGCCACATACACACACAGAGCCGCTGCGACCCCGTGGAAGCACATATTAAACATTTCCTTTTTGGGGCTATTGAAAGTTTTGCTTAGATTATAAGTATGTCGAGCCAAAAGAAACACTGTGTGGCTAAAAAAAAAAAAAAATTAAAATAAAAAAAAAGAACAAGCGGCAAATTAAGTCAAATGGAAAAGAACATCAGCAAATTTGAGCAAATGCTCCATCGAATGGGAAATGTTCAACACTTTGAGTTTTCTCTTCTATTGTTGGTTTTCGTAAGACATTCAAAGAATATTTTCAAGTGCTGATGGCATTAAGTTAAACGGTTTAAATAAACGCATTACGGCTATTAGCAAAACTTTCAATACAGCTTACAGTAGAAAGAGATCATTGAGCAAACGCGACGATGCATCTGGGTCAGCGTTGCGTATGCGCAATGTGGCAGATATTTCCTTTTTCAAGCAGCGGCGCATGTGTGTATGAGTTGAAATGTATAGTTTTGTCTTCAGTGTGTGTGTGTATGTATGAGCATTCATGACGCCTAGAAGCAGTTACATATAATCACAACATTTAATTTCAATAGCCTCGCCTTAACGGAAGAACATCAAGTAATTCATATTGATAGGGGCTTTCTTCGCCTTAAAGCAGCATATAGAAAACTGGAAGCCAATCTCTATAACCTAGCACTAACTATGAACAGTGAACAGGATACAGTATACTGGATACTGGATATTGGTTACTTGTAACTGGTTTTTGTATTTGGGTTGCTTTTCTTTTTTACTGGAAAAGTTTGTAGGAAGTACTTTGGTTGCTTGCATACGCATTTACAATAACTATTCGTTTACAGTTGTTGCTTTTGCCTAACAGTGACTTTTGTATGTGTGTGTGTGAGTGTAATTCTGTTTTTTATTTATTTTATTTTTTATTTTTTTATCTGTTTTCAATGTGGAATGTTTTTTTAGTTGGTAGATAACAAGTTGCATTGTCTAATTTACATTTACAATAACAGTTTAGCGTTTATGATACTACTTCAACTAGTTATTAGCTAGGCTTAGTGTAGTTGGGGGCTCGGAGCTCGACTTGGATCTGGTCTGCTCTGCTCTGCTCTGGTCTTATTGGGAGCGGTTGTTGTTGCTGTGGTTGCACGCTCGGGCAACTGCGCCACGCTCTAGCGACTGTCCTCGTTGTCACTCGAGCTGTTTTGCTGCTGGGCGTCGCGCTCCTCCAGCAGGCTGCGGTTTAGCTCTTGGATGCGAGCAGAGAGTGCGCGACGACGAGGTGTGCCGAATGATGGCAACGGGGGCGGCTCAATCAGCGTGTTTTTTTCGCCTGTAGGCGTGGTTCGAGTCCCGATTAGGTAAGAAAGTTGGTTTAATGGTTAGAACGGGTTTGTTTTAGTTGCGACCAAAGTGCGTGTGTGCGTGTGTGTGTGTGTGTGTGTGTGTGTGTGGGTGTGAGTGTGGTTGTTGTTGTTTGATTGGTGACATCGAACGCGTTGGGATTTGTTTTCAATTTTTTTATATTAGTAAATTTGTTCAAGTTAACATTGGGTGAAAAAGTAGAAAAAGAAGAGCAGAGAAAAGAACAAGTTGAAGGTATAAATGAAGCTTAGTTGGTTCTTCAGATTCAGTTTTACGGATAGACTTATTTTGGATTTTGAAATTATGTGTGTTGTTGTTATTTTTTTCCTTTTGGTTGATAGGTATACAAATTGTTCATTGTTGTTGTTTACTTTGTTTTAGATATTGTTAAATAACTCTATCCGAAGGCTTGACTTGCTATAGCTAAGAACTACGATCGTCTAAGAGGATGAGTATATAATATGCATGTAAATATGATTTATGTAATCAGCACTTGAAAATTTTCTAAAATGTACTTAAAAATGTTTGATATAAATTTATTTTTTGCTTTTGGTTTTTTTTTTGTTTTTTGTATATACTGTAATAAAATTCGAAATTTACAACTCTATATTGAACATTCAAATTTGCTATGTATATTTTGATAATAATAGTTTATGTAACTATGAAAATCAAGCTTAGCTTTGAAATGATTTCAATCGTTTGGGCGAACAATCGAACTTATAAACAATTTGGTTTCAGCGGCATAAAACTAATTGATCAAAGCAAATTTTACACTTAATGCAAACTTAAATTAACAACGCAACCAATTGTTGAGCATATGAAATAATATATCTTTGAAGGGTTTTCGGTATAGTAACATACATTTGATATCTCTGAAAATATTGTATTATTCAGATTTAGATTCAGATTCAGATTCCCAACTAAAGAATTCTCGAATAAGCCCCAGTATATTTACAGTCTAAGTGAATATCTGAAGATTATCTTGAGTATATTTGAGTATAGATAAATACCTGTGCATTGCGGTAGTATATACAAGGATGCTTAGTATAGATATACAGAACTGATATATGTATAAAAGTGATTCTAAAAGAGAAGTTATTTATTGGATTATAATTGCTAAAGCTTGTGTTCTTTTTTAACTGAGTTGGCAATCGGCATTGGCTAAGTCTTACGTAAGCGCTAGAGGTAAGTTTCAAGGACTACAACTTGTAAGTAGTTGAGTTGGATTATGTTAGGTGATTAATTGCTGGATTAATTGCTTGTTATACGCTACGTATACGCAATGTTAGTCACCTGGAGCGCTTTGTACGTCAAGGGTTTGCCTGCCTATATTGGGGGTGCTTTGTCTTTTACCTTTAGGATGTACAACATTTGTTTGCTTGCCTAAAATTAGATACGAGGGCGGAGTTGGACGTAAATATTAGACGTATCCACAGTAAAGAAATAGTAAATTGCCAACTTGCAGGCGTGTGTGTGTGTGTGAGTGTTCGTGACAGTGTGTTTTTATGTGTTTAGGGTAAGCGCGCTTTGGAGCTTTGTACCAGTAAAATCCCCACTAATTTCTTGTTTAAGCGCGCTAAGTATAAAAGCATTTGTCTAATTGACCATTGTGGCAATGCAACTGTGTGTGTGTGTGTGTGTGTTTAAGGGCTTGGTTGTGTTGTCATTAAAGCCGACGGCATTCCGCGTCCGCTTGGGCTTAACGCGGCTGCATTGTTGAGCAGGTGTCAATTAAAGGCAAAGGCCTAAGGGCTACAGAAACTTAAAAGTAATTCAATTTGCTTAACAAACTAACAATTGTTTTCAGATACCATAAAGCTTACTTAGATTAACAAAGTTTTTGATTTGCCCGAAAATTTCTATCATCTTACGGCAGACTATATTAATAATTTATTAAATCGACTATTTACACGCCTTCGTTTGTCAGTTGAAAATCATATTGAAATCGAAATAAATATGATAAGCTGACAAAAAACATGCGACAGGAAATGGAAGCGTCTAATAAAAAACAAAACACTAAAAAACTTAATGAATGTATACACAAATAAATAAAAAAAAGGGTAAATATCGAGAAAATCGAGTTAAAATAGAGCAGAGAACTTATAAACCTAAATAGCAAAGCGAAGCATACATCTACAAGTCGTGGATAACTTGGTATTAAACAGGCAAATGCTTACAGGGAGAAATATACATAAAGAGAGAGAGAGAGAGAGAAAGAGAGCGAGAGAGACAGACAGAGATATTTAGAGTTTTCTGCTCGACTTACCTGTGTCGACAATCACATCGATGAGATCCATTGATTTGGCGAACGCATCTTTTAGATTGATATGATGGAAGGAGACAATGCTGCCCTCGCGCTTGGCACGGTCGAGTGCCTCACGACGCTTGAGGGCCTTCTCGCGCCGCATCTGATTCTTATAAAATTCAGCAAAATTGTTAACGATGATGGGAATAGGCAAAGCGATTACCAGAACACCGCATATGCAACACACAGTACCAATAACCTTTCCCAGTGCAGTTGTGGGATAGATGTCCCCGTAGCCAACAGTTGTCATTGTAATACCCGCCCACCAAAATGTTTCCGGTATTGAAACGAATTTTGTATCCTTTTCATCCTTTTCGGCAAAATATGCCAGCGAAGAAAATATGAGAACGCCCATGGCCAGGAACAGCATTAGTAGACCGAGTTCCTTATATGAGTTACGCAGCGTAAAGCCTAACGACTGCAGGCCCGTTGAGTGACGGGCCAGCTTAAGGATTCGCAGGATGCGCATGATGCGGAATACTTGCACCACCCGGCGCACATCCTGGAACTGGTCCGTTGCATTCTTATTCGTTTCCAATAAAAATAACGAAACAAAGTATGGGAGTATTGCCAATAGATCGATTATGTTAAGGCCGCCCTTAAAGAACTTCCACTTGTCCGGTGAGGCGCTAAACCTAAGTATGTACTCTAGGGTAAACCACGTGATACACACGGCCTCAACCATTGCCAATTGCGGATTATCCTGTGGTGTACCATTGTCAATGTGTTGTAGTTGTGGTAGGGTGTTCAACGTCAGGGCTATGGTAGACAGGACTATGAATAGTATGGATATCACTGCGATAACCTGTGAACGGTAAAGAACAATCGAAACTTTGTCGAGACGATCATCAACAACAACATCACAACGATTATAAATGATTCTTTTTTTTTTTTAATTAATCAAACACACAGAGTTACAACAATTAGCGCTTGCTTCCACTTCTTTTTCATATTTTTTGGTTTTTTTTTTTTTTTTGGATTGTATATCGTATATACAATTTTCACTGGTTAAATTTTGTTTGGGATAATTCTCCATGTTATCAATCAGTTTGAAGCAAACATTTGGTTAGCTGAGCGCAAAACGTTTAGTTTTTCTGTATTCGGGAAGGGGAATTGGAAGCTCGATTTGAGAACCGTTTCAAAGATGTTGTTGATCGTTGTATAACTGACAGAAGCCTCATGCTTCATGCCTGATGTCTGATGTCTGATCCCCTATATCATTCAGATGCGTACACGCAGAGCTGGGTCTTATGTTGGGTCAATGTATTTCTTTGCCCTGGTATTATTCAAAGGCTGCTGTACTATATGTGAAGTATATCATTTGTAATCCTTCTTGCTTATCACACAAACTGAACAAAAAACTCAAAATTAAAAAATTATAAAATAAAATGAAGATTTATATATATCGATTTAATATATATGTATACCTTTAAAAGTAAAATAATAAACTCAAACTCAAACTCTTCAATTCAGGGGGTTAGTAATATTTTGTGTAAGTATTTCGGGGGCCTAGTTATGTCACGTTGAATAAGAACTTGACTAACGTCTCTAAATGTGTCTTTTAAGTGACTGTGATTGTGGGCGTGGCTTGTGGCTTTGGTAATCTGTGGGTGAGTGCGGCTCGTTTGATTGAATAGTGTCTTGGGTGTGAGCTAGTTTCTCTAGGTGTTTGTGAATCTCTGTGTGTGTGATTGTATGTGTAGCTGTATCTGTGTACTGGACGAAGGACATGACGTAGCACAAGAGTGTAGGACATTGGACGCAATTACTAACTACGCATGACGAAGGGGGTGTTGGGACGTTGCCTACGATACAATAAATAAGACACGCTACCATCGGGTCTGCAGTCGACATTTGTATAATCAATTTCTCATAATAATGAATGGACAAAACGCTTTGTTCTACATTGTGTTCTGTTCGTTTCGCTGTCTGTGTTTTGATTGTTATTATTTCTTATTGTAATTCTTTGTTTTGTTTTCTGTGTTTGGAATCGGAGTTGTAGATAACGATATGTGTAAACTGAGCAAATCGGAAATTACGAATACACATATTATGTATAATGGAGCTATAGTAGTTCAAATGAAACGTACGTACTAGCATTTTACAAAAATATTTAATGCATAATAACTTTTCGAGCTAGAAATTACGAATACTTATACTAATTGTAAACGAGTCGAAACTAATTAAATTATAAGTCAAGCCATCAAATAATTGCAGTTATCCAAGCCAAGAATGCATATCTAATATACTTCTGGTCAAAAGTGTAATTTGCAATTATTTTGATGCCATCTATAAATGAATGCATGACAATAGGAAACTCATAAAGATTGTTTTGTAAATAATTGATGCAATTTACTAAGAACTGCGAGCTGTAAATGGTTTTTGTTTTTTGTTTATTAGGTTTTGGCTTTTGCTTTTAAAGGTCTAATGGGAGGTCGGGGTCTGCATATTGAAGTGGCCAAATGCCAAATTGTTTTGACAGTAACAAGTGCATTTTGAATATCAATGCCAGCAAGAGCAGATCATATGAATAGAGGGAGACAGACAAAACGGGTAAGAACGAAAGGTGAAAGAGATAGAAAGAGAGAGAGAGAGAGAGAGAGAGAGAGAGAGAGAGGGAGAGACAGAAAGAGAAATATAGACAAAGCTAAGAGGAATTCTGATTGCCACAAGTTGACACAATTCCTAAAGTATAAATGCATGTGTGTTTGTGTGTAAGTGTGAATGTGTGTGTGTGTACATGTCGGTATATGCACTGACAGTTGACTTGACAACAAAAGGCAGCCGGGGGCTAAGGCGTTAGTGCACTGAACACAACATTAAACATTGGAAAACCTTTTAAAGCGATTGGGAAAATTTCGCTTATGGCTTATTTAAGATGTGGCCTGTCTCTTGTATCAAAAAGATCTATAAGGCTGCATGATTGCGAAAATATATGTATAAATATATAAAAATATATACTTATATATATCGCGTGTACACTCATGTATATATATTTGAGTGTGTATGTGTGTGTGTGGACATGTGTGTGTGAGTCGTTATGTGTATGTGTGGCACAAATAAGTTTGTGTCCAGATCTACCATAGTAGGCCACTGTACGCAACCACGCATTTCTCTTTACTTTAGCCTTGTGGCGGGTATTACAAGTAAATGAATATAATTTTGCATGGCTCGAGGCGGTTTAAATTTCTTGTTCTGTTTTATTTATATTTTTGGGGTAGGGACTTGATGGTTCTTGGTTGGGAATAAGGCTAGATAGTGAAGATTGAGTTCGCTTTTGTTAAATGTAAAAAAAATGATATGCCTTAGTTAATAGTTAGAGATATAGATATATATCAATATATTAAGAGAATCATACGTAGGGTACTAGTAGAGAAAAATTATTAGAGTAACGTAACCAAAAAAATTATGAAAAGAAAATCAAAGTGTAAGAAAAAAAATTCAGATATACAGAGAGAGATATCATAACAGAGAATAAAGTCAAACTAAAATATAGAAGAAAAATCGTGCTTTTATTTAGCAACTTTCAAGCGTTCGATAGAGTTGAATGGGAGAAATAGTACTAAGATACAAAATATACTTTTTCTACATATAAGAGAGTCGAAGTTGGGCATAGAGAGGATACAAAGAGAGAGATATAGAGTGAGAGAAAGGGAGAGATATAGACGGGTACCTGTTGTCATTGCTTTAGATACTTATATACACTGTGGCCACATCGATTGCAATTTAAGTGTGGTTCGATCGACTATCAAACTTCGGGAAAGTTAATCAAATTTGAAAAAAATTGGGGCGGAGGTCATGGGGGTCATGAGCGCGGGAAGTACTGGGTACAACTCACTACTTAATGTGATTTGGAATGCATGATTTATACTTTGAGCTCAATTCACATTTTTTATCTTTTGTTTAATTATATTTTTTGTCGATTGAATAGAATGCATTGGAGATGTTGAAAACAATAAGCTAATTGTACGTGTTCGGGTTGTGCGAATTTTGGAACTGCTACCACTGCTGCTCAGTCATGATTGAGGGGGTTTCTTTTGAGGGAGTTGAAAGTAAAAATGATATTGCATTACGCATACTTAAGTTGAGCGCAGCTTGGAGACGCATTACGGCTAATTTGCTATACACTGGACTAAGTACGTGGTAAGAGGTTAATGAAGACATTGGATTTTCACTAAACAAAAAGCAAACAACTAGAAGCACAGCCCATGCTCAAATGGTGAGCATTAAATAGATTGACAAAAGCTTTGCCTTACTTAAAAGAAAATTAAAAACAGTCTACAATCCATTGAAAGCAAGTACAAATGGTTTGAATGAAAAGCGACTTTCAAAGAAAATTAAGCACATTATATAGATTATGATACAGGTGTAAATTTGAATTAACTTCCCTGTAGTCTTGGTTAATCCACTTGAATTACAAAACAGGTCGAGCTTATGAAACAAAAAGAAGAAAATATAACAAAAAGGTAAACTGGGAAAATGTGGCAACAAAACACCAGGTTAGAGACAAAAAGATAAACTAATCTTTATTTATATACATCGAAAATTGAATAAAGACATGCGGCAAGAAGTTCGGGAACAAAGAAAAATTATATACATACATACATAAATATCATAAGAATATATGCAAGACATTTCATATATGAAATGTATACAACTATTTGCTATACAAGAAAATTTACATACACATATAAAATTTATACAACTTTGGATGATCAAATGTAAACACATTCAATTTGTGGGTTCTTATTGGAAAGTGCGCATACGCCACGTTGGCATAAATTTGAAATCGTTTGTGTGTATGTGAAAGGTTGGTGTGTGTGTTGTCGTGTTTGTGTGCAGGTGCAAGATTGTGAATCGTAGTACAAAAATGAGCAAGGGCCAAAGTAACGCATCGTCTTGCACTACAAAACTAGCTGAGTAAATATTTGACCAGGATTGTTACGATTGGTTCCATCGGGTTTGCGGTTGGGAGTGTTTCTTGTCACCTACTTTGTGGCTTATTACTCGGGACTTTCGATTTTTTTTTTTTTTTTTTTTTTAAGTTTTGTGTGATTTCTATATTCTAGTATATGATGTGGGTTTCGAGGGGTGCACGATTTAGTTCGCATACTTTGTTCGACTCACTAAAAAACAAACAAAATTCGATACAAACTGGCTATAGAATTCAGTATGGCCGACTACGTCATTCTATACTAGGCATTCAAATGCAGCAAATTTGGTGGGTTAATATTTCAAGTTTGGGTTATCTATTCGATACACATACATATACTATATGTTTTTAGACTGTTATCTAATAAACTAAAAAGGGAATAAAAAAAAAAGACTCAAAATTCTGTCTGTATCAGCTTTATATCTATTTGCGTATCTATTTATGTTTCCATTTTATTTAGGTTCTCGTTAATTGGTTCTCATGTGTGTATAAATGGGTGTGTTTGTTTGTCTGTTTGGGTGTGATTCAAGTTTCTCAGTTGATTCGATTGGAGGTACTTAGTAGTAGTAGTTTACGAAGCCAATAGACCAATGGGTTACAACAGTCAATACCAAAGATAAGATACGTTAAAACACAACAAAGAGTTAAGAAAATTTTCGGTATGCAATAGATAACAAGACATCAAATACGAGTATCGATTATATATACGATTATATATACGATAGATGGGCTAGTATGTATATATATCGTGCCGCCAAAAGGAACACAAAAGGTAAATCAAAAGGATATACACAATTTAAAAACATCGAGTTCAATTTTGTTGTACAAATTAAGTATATATAATACATATATATGTGTGCGTGTGTAAGATTGTTGTATATTGGTATTTGTTGGTAATTCATTTAGTATTAATGACAAATGTTTGTCGTGTGAGCGCGTTTTCCTTGCCAACAGATTGGTAAATATTTCACCAATGGGTTAAAATGGACTAAAATCTTTCAACGTAGATAACAACTGAGAGTAGCTTGGAGTACTTCGACTCTACAGTTTAGTTTTTACTTTTTACTGTCTTTTGTTTTGGTTCTCATATTTATCTTGTTCGTATAAAAAAGGATGTGTTTAGGCGAGGTATTAAAAAAAACTAAAAACATACACAAATAAAAACGTTGTTTTTTTTTTTCTTCTCTGACTTTGTTAGTAGCTGAAGAAAAACAAAATAAAAATTTTAAGAGAACAACTGGCAAAGAGCTCTGGAAATTTTTCATTACCTTTCTAAAAATGACAAACCAAAAATTGTGGTAATTGTTATTTTCGCCTAATTCTACGCAACGAAATTGTATTGGCTAATAATATTAAATTTTGCTTGAATTCTTTTAAAGTGCCAATCGTAAATTAGGATTAATTTAAATTTAAAATTTACAATATTACAATGATTTGATATTCATCAGCTCTTCATTTGCATTTTCAAAAGCTTTTCGAATTGAAAAAATATATATTTTTGGATTTTGCGTAGCCAATACAAAATGTTTATTGCACCTGTAAATTTGTTCAGTTAGTTTTAACGAAAAAATACATAATATAAATAAAAAGAAAATTAAAATCGAATGAAAAATTATTGGAGATGCGCCCAAATATGTTGTAATTATTTCCATTTTCGGCCATTGCCTTAAGCTAAAGCTAACAGAACTTGAGATATTGGCAAATAATCGGCTGTTATTTACAAGCTGAAGCCAAACTGTGTGAGTGCTGAGATATATTTATAGGTGGTTGTGGGTGGGTTATGATCAGGGTCAATTATGGCAAGAGCAGGCGGGGCGGGCATGGCCTCTGAGAGCACAGCGACTGCGAAGCGTCATCGGGCACGCTTGAAGAGTTGCTGAGTAGAGAGAGAGCTGTGCTGCCAGGCCAAAGCTACACATTAATAGTCGGGGCTTTGATCTAACCTCTATGGAAAATGGAAATGTATTACAACACGACTTTAGCCGCTTCTCCCCAGAGGTCTTTCTCTTTACAATATTTTCGAGGATTTCTACAGCACACCTGCCGCCTGGTCATATCGCTTATTGCCCATTCCCAAACATTGTTACAAGGGTTGTTTTTTGTTTAGGAGTAAGATTGGAGATAAATAGAAAGAGATTACTTCACCATCATCATCAACAATTAAGAGATTAAATTATGTAATATATATATATATAGAGAGAGAGAGTATAGTTTGTATAAATTTATAAATATATGTAGTTGATTATATATATACTGTGTGTAATAAAAAAACGGTTAGATTAGAAAACGATTAGTAAATCAATTTGGTTAACTTTTCCATTGATTGCACTTGATGCTAATAAGTAAAATGATGTAAATGAGGTTGATCGATTCTAGCGACAGACGGGGTGTCGGTGTCACGGCGTCGCATGGTTAGTGACAGATAGATACTTAAGTCGGATTACAAAACAAAACAATAATAAAACCAAATCGGTGTTTACTATAAGAACACTAAAGGTGGGGGCAAAGGTTAAGAGTAACGCAAAATGATATTAAGGAATATAACGCAAGGAGCGGCACTCCCCTCGATTTCAGGTGCCAAATTCTTAAAGATTTGTAAGCTAGCTGGAAGGAGCCTATACTGAGGGAAAGTCCTGTGCGAGCAGGCCCTGCAGGTCCTTTGTACTTTGTCTGCTGCCCTTGAATGTGACGCTGTTTTTGGGCACAACACAAAAGCAATCGAATACACTGAGCGAACTCATGAGCTGTGTTACTTGGCATAAGGAGGCGTATATATTAATTGATAGACATAAATGCATGTATATATTGTTGTATATATACATAAATATGTGGTTGTTAGGTATATATTGTACATACAGTCACAGTCACTACACTGAAACAGGGCCAAAGCTTGGCTTTCATCTTGCACAGCAGGATGCCAGACATATTTACAGCGGCGGCAGCAAGAGGAGGAGGAGCAGCAAAGCGGCCAGCTTAGCTTGAAGTTAAACAGCAAATTAAGCAAAACAGAATATATAAATCGATAGGAAAACCTATCGAAGAATTGAAATCTGGCATGTTCGAATATATTTATGAAGTATATGAGGGCTATGAACTTCAGTTAGTTTTGTGCAAGCTTTTTTTAACGCAAGGCAAACGCAAACGGCGTCAACTTTCAGCATATATGTATATATGCATAAATATATAATTATATGTATATATTAGAGTGGTTGTGAATAGATTCATACTTATATTGAGGCGATATATGGTACAGCAGGGTTCATCTTATTTTTACACTATTTTCGATGCGCTTGGCAGTGAATTTTGTATTTACAGAGTGCTGTAAATGCCGCACTAAATGCAATTGAATAGTGTAAAAATAATATTCGGATTCATACGGAACTAAAAAGTCGCAGAGACAAAACGAAAATCGAATTGAACAGAAACCAAAATCCACATAACTCAAGATCAGAATTATAGAAAAGACGAAAGTATATTTAGATACATATATGTTGATTGATTTCTTATATATTATTACTTTTTCGCTTACGCTGGACAGTTGACATTGACACATACGGATAACGGATAATGAATACGGTTACGTTTATATATATGGTATATATAGTTATATGATGTTAGGTACGTAAACACAGTACGAATAGGGTAGATGATTCAGCTGGTAACTGATTGGACTTACCCGAGCCGCGAAGCTGGTGTTGGGCTTTTCAAGCAGCTCCCAGAGATACTTTTGGTACTCCGCGCATTTACCTTCGCCGAACTCCTCCTCATCCCGCTGCCGAAGCGACTCGGCCTCCTTGCGCATCTCCTCGTGCACGTTCTCCTTGCGCTGATGGTACTTGTGCTGGCAACAAGACTCCAGATACAGTTCGTCCACGCCCCAGTACTCCAGATCATCACTAAACGCAAGCACGCACATCTCATCCACGATGTGCAGTTTCCCGGTGCGATAGAAATTCAAAATGGAGCTGAAGCTCTTCGGATGACGATCGAAGAAGTACTCGTTGTCAACCAGCGAGTAATCATCGCACAGCTCTATGATGGCCTCGTGGGTGGTGCACTCCCTTAGCCTGCCCAGCCGCGTGTGGGGCAGGCGCTCCAATGTGCGCCACAGCACCTCGTGCTTGACTCCGCCCACATTGATGGAGACGCGGCTGTTCATCTGCTTCGACTGCGCTATCATGAACGGCTCCGGTGGCGGTATGGAGGACATGGATCTGGAATGGGTCCGCTGCAGGGCGCCGGTTGTATTGCTATGGCTGATGCCGGCATGCGAGCCACCACCGGGCGGTAGCATAACAACGCCGACGCCGACGCCAACACCACCCAGCCCGCCCACACCGCCACCGAGGCTGCTGCTAGCGGGGCCACCAATGCTGCCACCAGCAATGCCGCTGCCGGCTCCACTACCACCACCTCCGCCGCCGCCTGCCCCACCACCAAGTGCCATTTGCTGCTGGTGCTGCAGCTGCTGCGCAAGAGTCTGCTGGGAAGTTGTGGGATTTGAATGCGTTGGTGATGTAACTGGGAATGGAGCGTAACGAACTTCCTTGCCAATGGCCCCGGTGCTGCTACCGACAGCCCCCCCGGTGCCTGTGACCGGCCCCGCTGCAACGTTCCCGCCTCCACCAGCAGCTCCCAGGTCGAGAGTAGCAGCTGCTGCGTGCGCTGCTGCTGGTGCGGGGGATGGGCCAGCAATGCCGATGCCATCAGCATAATCCAAGTGCCGATTGTTGGCGACAACAGCGCCGCTGGCAACAGTTGGCCCACTGTTATAAGTACCGCCGCCAGCTGCTGTGACAGCTCCACCGACGCAACCATATGAACTAGCTCCACCGGTTCCCATCGCTCTCTCCCAATCGACATTACCGCTTGTATCGTAATAGGACTGATTATCGCCGCCGTCGGCTGTTCCCGCAAGCTGCAGTCCACGCGCAGCTGCCTCGTGTTGCTGATAAAACAGCTCCGGATGCTGTTGTTGATGTTGTTGTTGTTGTTGTTGTTGCTGTTTCTGTTGAAGTTTCTGCTGTTTTGACTGTTGTTGTTGACTTTGTTGTTGCTGTTGCTGCTGTTGGCTAGCAGCCTGTCCACCATGCAATTGCCCGACCATTTGTAACACTCCATTATTGTTTTGAAGCGGTGTTGTTTCACCCGTTGCCCAGCGTACCGCCTCACGGTCTCTGTCGCGTTCGCCGACCATAAGTCTGCTGCAAATGGCAAATGCCACAAATTACCGTTAGCAGATGTATGTATGTGATTGACCCCGCTCCTGCTACTTACCGCTACATCGCGTCAATTGTTGTCATTACAGCCACCTCCGTCTTTCCGCCATCGTTCCTCTTTTTCCCTAGTCCTTTGGATAAATTGGTTTTCCTACTGCTGCTGATGCTGCTGTTCCTGCTGCTGGTGCGCAATTGATTTCAATTTACTGTTATCTGATATATCTGGAGATCTATAAATTCAGCAATTGGGCAGCAATTACGTTCTCTAGCTGGCTAGGACTCTGGCTCTGGTACACTGTTCGCTTGGCATCCGACTGCTTCTGGGTGGGTGTCTGTCTCACTTCCTGGCAGCTGTCCTTCATGTCTTTGTGCGTGTGGCGTTGTTGTGTTAGTTTATGCTGGTTGCTGGTCGTTGTTCTTGTTGTTTCTCAAGGTGTTATTGTGGCGTGTTTAGGCTATGATCACAGATTATTTCTAGGTTTTGGGCTAAATTGGGCTTTGATTCGAGCTTCGACTGGCTCAGGCGAAGATTGGCAGCATTTTGTGGAGCTCTAATAAGCAGTGGGTTGTTGTTTAACGGGATATAGCTGCAAGAGATAAAGGGCGGTTAGCAAATAAATTATAATACAGTTACGAGTTGGCTGGAAAAGCTGATTAAATATCTAATGTCGAAATGCCTGAGCCACAGCAATACCACTCCCTTGCATTTATTCGACAATATTTATTGACAATATAAGCTGATAAGATAAGCAATGAGAGGAGCAAGAATGCTCCAGTTGGGACTGCCCGACTAGGAGATACCCTCAACTCTTTGAATATACAATATACGAGATCGCTAGACGGACAATAGGGGAACAGACGGAGTTGGCAATTTTAACCCAACTTGTCACCTGATAAAGATTATTTATCCCTTTTGAGTTCTGTCAGGGCTCATTCTGCCTCTTACATACGATCCCAGAGACCAATATGACTGGGAATTCCGTATTCAATGGGTGCAGGGTATTTACGAAGCAACGGTTTTTATAAAGCATACTTATTGGGGAAGCAGCTCCGTTGGCTTGCATTGTAACACAATTATGGGCAGCTAGGAATTTATTTAATACGATAACAGCTATGAAATGATACGGGTCTGTAGTTGTCAGCTCAAATGTTGGCTTGCCCATTGAGAATATGGGTATGGGTATACAAATAACATACATACGATCTTCTGGACTAGAAGATGTGATAGCTCAGTTAATCAAAAAAAGAGTGGAGTATAGTCTGAGCTCAATTCACACTAATACATGTGTTTGTGCAAGAGTTTGTCATTAATTCGATTTGATAGTTAAAGACAAAAACATTCGAGTTCCAGTTCACCGATTTCGTCGCCCATTTATTATAGTTAATTTGCAAGAGCCGAAGGCTGCGCACAAATGTTCGCATTTAAATATTGCCAAGCAATCGTGAAAGCTGCCCGCCTTTGATGGATCAACATTCGCCATGGCGCATACCACGCACACACGCACACGTACACATACTCACACATATACAACAAATATATATATAACGGCAGGAAATACGTGATGGGTTGAAAAATATGCGCTGCCCATTTCGGCCTGGGCAAATGCGAATGTTTCAAATTGCATTTGTGCTTGGCCTTTGCCTAAATTGCAATTTCTGCCGCATTGCAATCAAATTTGAATTTTTATGCCAAGCGGAAACGCATTGTAATAAGCGCAGGGCTGCGTTTTTGCAAATTATGCACCCTACCTATTGGCCATAAAATGTTAATTAAACTGCACACTGCCCTAGATAAAAGCCACGCCGCAATAGCCTTGACTGCCTTTTCTTTATTAATGGAATAGCTATTTATATTTGGATAATGTGTGGGCTGCAGTTGTAATCTATCAAGTTCGCAAGGAATTTGACTATTTTTAGTATTTTTTGAAATGCTTTAGAAATTATTACGCTAAATATTTGGCTATATAGTTTGAAATAATTAATAATTTATAAATTCATATTAATAGATAATTTAATGTTTTAAGATTATATGTATACAGACATACAACATACAACATAAATAAACCTTCTGAATAATCACTGATGTAGAAAGTTATAGATATAAAAAGATAGATAGAAATTCAATTCAAGGAAAATACGTTTGGTAGGCTTCGTATAAACCAAATACGAGATTTTATTTTCAACTACTGGAAAGGTACATATTCCATTCAGACAAGTGCACAGATGCTTAGAGGCCGTATTTAGATTGTTTTGAGAGTGGTCTAGGTACAGGTTACATTTATAATAGCCACTGCGTTTGTCGCTGCAACTAAGGGTTGAGTTTGCCTCATATAAGACGTAGACTATCGCGCAGTATTAGTGACGGTTCACCATATGTAAAACAATAATCGATTATTTTTATATATTGCACTGGCGGCTTAATTGTCGCGCAAAGCGAGTTACAATTCATTGAAACCATAAATTATGTTGAATTTTGTTTCGGTCTCTAGAGAATTTTCGCTAAACATTACAATTCTTTAAAAAAAAATAATATTAATAATAACGAAATAATAAATACATAGTAAATTAATACAATAAAAATAAAGATACCATTGACAAGCTTTGACAGATAGTAATTAATATTACTATAAAATATGCACCTGTTTACGACTGCATTAACCTGACTTCAAACACTGCTTCGCATAAGTAGGTTCACCCATGTCTATAAATCTCTTCTCAATTGCTGCAACTCATTTCCGTTTCCGTTTATATTTTGCATTATGTCTAGTTCTGATGCTTTAAATTTTAGGGTATTTGATTGCTCCATATAAGAAATCGCATGTGCTGAGCGCTGAGGGTTTTATTCAGTGATGCCCAAGGCGCCCGTCACATTTCTGACTATTTCACTTGGATTTGGCGTGCAAGGCCGAAATTATAGTTGTATACGAAGTCATATACACACATATACACATATGTGTACATACATATGTTCATATGCTCGCTAGTATGGCAAATATACGGTTTTGCTTGAATTTAGTCCGGTTAAATTGCTATTTATTAGAGAGGGTTGCTTCTTACAAATGGCAATGGCAAAGCGAGCGCGATTTTTGACAACATTGTTGGCGTTTTTGTATTTAGATTGCTCTTCGAGTCGCGTGCTCTGCACTCAACTTTATGCAATTATTTGTGGCGCAAAATGAAAATAAGTTGCATGCAAAGCGTAAAGCACTCCATCGTTCTGCCATATGCAACACGTTTGCTCGTGCATGTGTGTAAGTGTATGCGTCAAGTGGGCAACAACACCTTGATACCTGTTGAATTGCCTTGACGTCTGACACCAGACTAAAAGTTAAATTGCAATTAATTCCGTGCTGTAATAATGCGAGACGGGGCCTCGTTCGCTGCACGTTATATAATTTCATTTGACAGCCCGGTTCTTGTCGTAAAATGTGAGAGAATAGCGCCAAAATTTATGACAGCACACACACACACACAGAAAAAGACAGAGAGAGATAGAGAGAGCGAGAGAGCCAGCAGACTGTACCCAATAAATCTTAGACATAATTTGCCTACACGTATGCACAATTATAAAATGAATACTGAATTGGCCATAAATAGTTTGATAACGCCCCGAGGGAGCCTTCAGCTCTGCACATGTGTTGTTGTGTATGTGTGTGTGTGTGTGTGTGTGTGTGTGTGTGTGTGTGTGTGTGTGTG
>NW_022045969.1:41144-55142 GCF_001654015.2 Drosophila navojoa
TATTATTATTATTATTATTATTATTATTATTATTATTATTATTATTATTATTATTACTATTATTATTATTATTAATATTTTTATAATTCTTATTGTTTCACCTTTATAAACTCAACTCTTAAACTATGGTATTGGCGAGTCGTACATATTCATGTTGAATACGTTTACACACATTTTGAATTAAATAAATGTGTTTGAAGCTTATTGCATGTCGTAAGGAAGTAGGAAATTGAAACCAAATCAAACTAAAATCCCATTTTGTTTAAAATACGTATCACGTATACGCAGCGTCTACGGCTCGGGAAAGTATACACAAAATCCATACACTCACACACGCATACGCTCTCGCACACACACATGCATATGTAGCTACGTGCGACAGAAGGCAAGCGGAGGCGTAAAAAGTGTTGTGCATATTTAGGAGCTTTAATTTCCTGCAGCGGCCTTGAGACAACAAATTGAAATTCATAACAATAATGATGAGGGACAAGAGCCCAAAAACGCTTGACTAACTGCCATGAGGATACCTTCGTCATTTGTTTGGGGCTTATTAGGGCCCTTGGCGCAGATCCTTAGCCAAGTGAATCGAATGGAAGACAAATGAGCTAATACAGCTGTTTGCTTTAAATGAGTATGCAAAACAAATATTTAATTATATTAATTTATTATGTCTTTATATATTTGGTATAATGTAAGCAAACTGAAAATTTGTCGATAAATATATAAATGCGGAATTCCACATATTATTGCCAAATCTACAATAAACAACTTGCTATTGTTTCGTATACGCAATAAACCAAAAATTTTTCGAATAATTAAAGAGGAACACTCTCTATTGAATATTATAATGTGACCTGCGTGGGTGTAATGCTAATTTGCATGTAAATGAAATTAGAGTGATTTGCAAATAGCTAAGGCACATAAATGAATGGCGACTGTAACAGCGTTTTTCAGATTAGTTAGGCTCGAATGAAAATTAAATCCGTTTCATAAAAATAATGCAGATATTCTTTTGGCCTTAATTAAGGATTAGAAAACTTACAGAGTAGACCCTTGGATACTAGAGTCCTTCAGGTATTTTGTTGCTTGTCACATCTCACACACACACGTAGACACACTCACACAGTCATTTATAAAAATAGGTACTCATTATCAAGCAATGTGACTGTCTCTGTCTATGGAATTTCGAAAGTAGATACGTGTGCCTTGCCAACAAAACTAAATGAATTCAACGCACAGATATGAGCAGCAATAAAAGTGAATAATAATAATAATGCGTAGAGCGGTACGCACCGACTCCGGCTTCCTGCCTGGTGCCTGCTGCCCTACGCTCCAACAAGCAGCTCTCTTTCGCTACTCCAGAAAGCTCTCTCAATTCTATTGCCTAATGCCATTTTACTTCGTTGCTTTTGTTATTTCTGTTGTTGTTCTGACTTCGTTTGGTCGAGTTTTTCCAGAAAACACATTGACACTGAAAACGACGCCGACGCCGAGCGGCCAAGCTCTTTCTCTCGCTTCCACTCTCTCTCTCTCTCTCTGATGTTGGCTCTCTCGCTCTCAGCGTGCGCAAGGGCTTCCAGGACGAGCACCTTTTTGGGGCCTGTAGCTGATTTGTGCGAAAACCTGTCGATCTAACGGCTCTGATAATCAATTGATAAATGCCAAATCTTTTTTGGCATTTTGAGGTCAGCTACTTGGCATTTGAAGGACCGACTCGCTGCCGACCAGACAGTCAGCCTCAAAGCCGGAAGTGTGCGGGGGTCACATCACTCAAGAGGAGGACGCTGGTGCTGCGCAGCTCTAGTGGCACGAACGAGCAGGCAAAGCGCAAAGCTCAACCAATGACGTCATCAGTTGCCATACGTACACCTCGTAATGAGGTTGTTAGAAGTGGTACGACAACGGACGACCTACTTTGCCAGTTTAACGAACATCGCTTCGTGCTTCGTGCGCAAGGGAAGTTTTTTTCTTCTTCTTGTTGGGTACTGAATGAAAATATGATACAGAATACAATACGCTTTTTTCTGTGTAGTTTTTGTTGCTGTTTTTTGTGTTTGTTGTCAATTTGTACGTTTTGTTTGTGTGGCATGTTGCACGGTTCGTTCCACTGCCGCACAGCGGTACGCCTGCACCAAGCTCGTATTGTGGTGTTGTGAAGGTGGTGCTCTGCTGAGGCCACCACCAGCTGATGCTGCTGAAACACCGAATCCAGCTTCCTCCTCTGCTCAGCTTGAGACTGAGTGTCATACGTACGCACCAACAATGGCAGCGTGTCGTGAAATATCGTACCACCGATAGCAGCACGAGTTATTTTTGAGGAAGCGGAGTAGACCAAATCCTCTATATATCTTTGTCAAAGGAAATAGAGTTGCTAGATTGGTCCATCGAATATGGACAATTACTGTATATATTTTACTATTTTTATAAATATATACATATACATTTCTTTCGTGAGTAATATCAAAGCGATTTCTCATCTCTATTGTCGCAGTTTCTGCTGTGCGGGCCAATACAAGGAATTGGAACAAAGATTTACAGTGCGCAGTGCGAGAGGTTTCCCCTCATTGTGTCCATTGGGACTTGTGGATGCCCTTGTACTAGTCCAGTCTAGCCCAGGTTTCGTTTTGCCTCACGTATACCCTGCAGGTGCGCGTTGAAGTTCGGTTGGGCGCACTTTGCTGCCTGGTTTCTGTCCAGTTTCTGGTTACATCAGCACGCACATAACTTCAAATTAGCATGTAGCATGCGGCATGCGGCATGTGGCATGTACTGCAATCTCTTTGTTATGTCCAAGAGCTGATTGCTTTTCGTTGGGCCAACAAACACGGTCACAGGCATGGAAAAGCCTGTTGGCTGGATTAATTAGGCAAGCAGATCTCATTGCCAGGATTGTCATTTAGTTCAATTTTTACTATTGTTTGTATGCTTCGCTTTGTTTTTAAATTCGCCTGTTTCGTTAATTGCTTTTTTGATTCTGAGGACGTCAACTTGCCTTGACTTTGTGGCATCCATTCTATTATTTCAGTATCGGCCCAGATTTCACTTCGCCATTGTTATCTTTTATTAATTTGGCCAACAGCAATAATAATAACTACAACATTGTGAATGATACAACTCAATGGTTTTTATTGAATTCGAATTCGAATTCTCATTCCCATTGCCGTTCCCGTTCTCATTTCCTCTGCCGTCTCGGCGCCCCGTGTTCCGCTCTAACCGAAAAATCTAATATCTATTGCTATTTTTGGCAACAAGCCGAACAGCTTGGGGAGCCAACGCCAATAACAACAACAACAACAACAATAACAATAACAATATTAATGCTGACCCCAGTCAAATGGGAAATTTCTTTGTAATCATTCTTCCCTTATTTTTTTTTTTATTATATATTACTTTAATTTGTTGTTGGTTTGCGCTTTTTGTTGATTTAACACTTTGATTTTCATTAAAATTGCTTTTAATTGCTTTTCGGGCTAGGCTCAACCAATGACGCCAGTGAGTATGACGAAATCAGTCGTAGATTGTTGTAAGAGAAATGAAATATGAACAGTTCTTGGTAGTCGTATTATTTGTACATGAGCTTCAAGTAAAAATCAATGATGTATTCCGTCATATAATATGCATGGAATAGTTTATGTGTACATTTAAATATTGATATATATAGTTTGCGACTATTGTGAACTGCTGCTGCTCATGACACACCTAATTTTCCAGCTTACACGTATCTACATGTCTCTGCCCATGCTTTTCACACTCTGTTCGTTTTCCAGTTCCTGTGACATGTAACAACAACATAGACAACCAAATTTACTGGGCCAATTGCCAAAGTGAAGACCAAAATTTTTCTTAATTTGTTCATTACCAGATGCTGGTTGTCTTATTTTTTCTTGATTTTCTTTTTTTGACAAGTCGACTGACAACATAAATGCGCCAACATTTATGTCCCCTTCGTTCTCTTTCGAATGCCAAAAACATTCGTATACCCTCATAGACTTTCAAGATTTCTAGTACTGACTGGACGCAGAAGTTTGGATATAGAAAATATACCCTTTCTATTGCTAATCAGTCTCTTTAAGTCATGTAGTCTAAACTAAATCGTAAAACAATTTAATATATGCATTATAGATACATATGTTTCCAATTTTTATATACAATATATTTTTTATAGTTGATTATTGTATACATTTGCTAGCAAGTGTATTGAATCTTCGGTGTGATAACAATATAATTTGTTGCTGAATAATTTGTTCTGAAGTGCCTTCAAATTAACGTGGCTGCGTTTTTCAGCTAAGGGCGGTGAGGCAGCCGAGAGCTCACGGAAGACATAGTCACATGCCAGTGAATATTTAATGATAAACTGCCGAAATCTCTTAGAAATATTTTAAACTAATGTGAAAAATGCACTTGAGAACAATTATGTACAGTCGCAAGATACCCTGTAAATAAATAAATTCATGATCTGGCAATTCTTTGGCATGTAACTTAATGGCAATGCTTTGCCTAGCAGTTAGGAGAATATCTATGTTAATCAAGTTCAGCTCACTGAGACAGTCAAACGTTTTTGTTCTTTGAATATTAATATGTATATATGTATCTTTATCCATAATACTGTACTCTATTTCGATTTATTATATTCGATTTTATAATGCCTGGTTATTTATTGAACAGAGAATGAAATGGATCATATATGAATCAACTCGTCTGTATTTTTTTGTTCCGTTGCTTTTCAATCAAAGCTGAAGCGCAGCAATGTTACGGTATAAACTATATATGCGAGTATCCAACTATATATACGGATTTGTTATTTGTTGTGCGGGGTACGTGTGAAAAACCAAAAGTTTTGCTAAATTATTTTGTATTCGAAAGCCACATTGTAGCAAATGTGCACAGAACTGAAATCGCTTTTCGTGTTGTGTTCGTGGAAAACTGTATAGTTTTGCGGCATTGATAAAAGTGGATAAGCAAGAAGGAAAAAAAAAAGACAAGTAAGAAGGCTCCAGTCGAGACTGCTCGACTAGGAGATACCCTGAACCCTTCAAGGTGATATTCTAATCATTATCTACTTCTTTTATGCACATATACATATATACACATCCACACGCACGCATAAGCCCGCGCTCTGCTAACTGTGCAGTAAGCAGTATAAAAAAAAGACACATTCACTGTTTACATCGATTGCTGTATATGGGTCAGTTTATGACTAACAGCAAAAACTGTCCTAGACAACAACGCACAAGAGGCACTCAAAGTACGACTTCCATTTGTCCATTTATTCGTTTATCCATTTGTCCAATTACATTTACGATTTCACTCACGCGCTCTGGGGTGGGGGAGAAGCCATTTCAAGGTCGCCAAATAATGGGCCCAAATGATGGCTACATAAACTAATTGCATACTCGTATAATTCGATGCTAGCACAAATTGTTTATACTTATGTCGGCGATTCAAAATAAACAATAAAAGCAGCAACAGTAACATCAGCCACATGGAAAAGTGCGCACTTCTCCTTAATGAGAGAGCCAAGAAGTGACTTTCGTAGGCAGAGATGTAATCAAAAAGTAAAGGTGCTGGCTACAGCTGAAATGTGTCGCTGGCTGTTATTTGCAGACCTTCGCAACACCCTTCAATAGTTCTCTGGCATGAGTTCAAGCAGCAACGTCAAGGTGGCCTTTCAGTAATGAACCAAATTCTGTGTTATTTTTACATTTTTCTTTCTATTTTTTTGTTTTTGCTCGGCTTGGTATATTAACGGCCGCGTCCGTGTAGGCAGAAATGCTTTATGGACCAGCTGACATTTCGTACATGTGATTGTCTGTGTGTGTGCGTGTCATTTTCTGTCTTGCCACTCCCACGCGCAAGCATACACCCCATCCGCCCTCGCCGCTTCCCTTTGAAGTGCGCGTGCATTTCAGCGCATGAATTTAATTGGCTTTCAACGAGCATCAACAATTGTTTATGGACAAGCGTTGCTGTTGGCCTTTATCACAGGCCAGCAGCTGATACGAAAGCGTATAACCTTTGTGCAAATATGTAATGCTCGAAGCGTATATAAATTGGTTGGTTGTTATGTCTTACCACTTACTAATAACAAATAATATTTGGTTAGAATTATTTATTATTTTCTATAACAAAATATCACCTAAAAAGTACCTAAAAGTAAGTTTGGTAAGACCACTAACCAAATAGAAAATAATAAATAATTCTTTTGCCAAAATGAATTAAAGTATATAAATTATATATGTATGTATAAAGAAATAAGTCGAGGTTGCTTGACTTTGAGATCCCCTGAATCATAAAAATAGTCTACAACTCTACAAAAGAAACATGAATCTATATTTAAAATTTGAGGACTGTCTTTACAGTCTGACTTTAAAGATACTTATAGATTTTCGGTATGAGTTTTATCGCTAAAACCGGGGGCAGTTATCGATTTTTCCAAAGAACCCCAAGTTGTGTGCTCTATTTAAGATCCCTGGGAATATATTAGGAATGTATGCCACGCGTGTTTCTGGCTTTTGCATACATTTAATAAATTGATTATACCCTGATTTCCGGATATTCTACTCCATATTCAACATATTCAACGACAGAGCACAAAATTGCTCAACAATCATATAAAAGGCAATGCGGTGTATCATTTTTGTCATTCAAATTACATCTTCCGTATGTACAATGCAAAATATAGTTTTCCATTCAATTAAATCTTAAGTTTGTTGTCATAATTGGTAAGTTAAAAAAAAAAATATAAAGGTAATGCGTATTGAACTATTACTCAATGCTCATAGTTGGCTTACGTATAATAGATGTTATGCCTGTGAGCACTCTGAGTTACTGTTTGCTACCACAGCTGGCAGCCACTCGGGCTGAGATTTATAAGGGTTTGCGTCAAGTGCAAATGACTTTAATTATATCTGTAAATCGCAAGAATTAAATTCAATTATGGCTTTTCGTTGCACTCTTGAGAGAGTTGACGGTATTTTAAATGTTATTCACAGGGCCAATCGCATACAGCCTTTGCATATGCATTGTCATGACTTTTGAGATTAATTGAATACACTTGGCAGCTTTAATTGCGCATTACCCGGCAAACAGGCAATAAATTAGTGTAGTTGAAGCCATAAATGACATTTTTACAGCCACTTTTTATTATTGGCCTGTAACGGGTCCCAGGCCTATTCACATTCCCAGCCTCGTCCCCAACATTGCGTCGGCCTCGTTGCATGCATCGAACTTTGCTTGTTGGTATTGCTTATATACTCATTACATGGCGAAAGCAGGGGTATATTGCGATGACCTCGAACATAAAATCTTGAGTCAAAGTTGAGTGAGCTCATAATAGATGGGGATGCTATCCACATCCTTAATGAGTAAGTTTTGTTGCAATGCAACTGATAAGTGTAGAGCATCGGGCAGTCTGCAACATCCGATTGCTGCCTTTTTGCCTCACACACATTTTGTTTATGTTGTGTGTTTGCGGTCGTTCGCCATTTGCCTTCGGCCTCTATCCATGGGCATGCAAGAGGCCCGAGTGCGATCCACAGAGTGATGTCGAGCAAGGGGTGAGCGGAACCAAGGGGCTACGACACACAACCTCAATCCGCAAATTTATGCAAAGGCATGAAATGCTCGATAGCTGCGCTGTGTGCACAGTTTGTTAACGTGCTCGGAACAATGTGCAATACATAATTAAGCCCTTTTAGTTAGCATGGGCTTAAAGCTGTCAGCGTAAGGGAGAGTTGCAGCATGAATATTTTGCATGGGCTGTGCAGAAAACGTTCTTGATTTACACTATCTGAACATGTGCAACTTCAAAGCCCCAGGCACTAGTGAAAGGAAGATTCACTATGCAATAATTAACAATTAATTTTAAATTAAGTTTGTATACTATTAATATTGATGGAATTTGCACCAGGAGAGGAGCAGGAGCAAAATTTAAGTTGAATTCTTGATTATTTTGTAATTCATTTAAATTTATTTTTTACTTAAACGAGTTACTTCATTTTTATTTAACCTGAAGACAAATAGAGTTGAGCTCTGAATTAGCTTTGTGTGTGAATTTTTTTTTTTAATGTTTATTTTTTCCAATTTAAATTTATCCAAATGAGTTTCAGCAGTTTAATAACTAATAACGATAATGATGAAAGTTGAATATTTAATGAAATTTTATAAAATTGTTAAGTTATAATATGTGGAACGTTTATTATATTCTATCTAATTTTGTATTATATTTCTTAAATCAATGTGAGTTACACTTAGAGCATTTCCAACAAATATGCCAAACCGTTATATAAGATTTTATGACTAAAAACTTCTATTGTTTTTTCTACATTATATGCTTAATGTTAATTTTAGCATTTGAGTATTAAAAAGATTAAACTTAAGAAAATTTAGCAGAAGGACGTCTTTTTAAAGCTATGCCAAATGTATATAATATACAAAAAATAGAATAGATAATTATAATTTCAGCTAATCAAATTTTCCCAGTCAAGTATTATCTAAAATGAGGTCTCATATATTACTAAACTTTCTCTTTTATTTATATAATTTACATATTTTCGATTCATCTATAATATAAATATATATTTTGTAACTCTCGTAATTAATTATTTAATATAAATTCATTTAAATATTGCTGTGCCACATTCACTGCGAGGGGCGTCATATTTATGTAACACTTTGCGGTTCTAAATCAGAAATCAATAAAGCCACAACAATGCCTAAGCCACAGGCAGGTGTCAGCCGGCAAGAGACCCGTAAGCTTCTTCGCTCTGAGCTGCAGTTGCACTGACATAATTTACGACCCAGAAAACTAGCTTGAAACGCCAGCCGGCCTAAGCAACAACAATGGCCAGCCCAACACTACTAATAAAGTCTCATAAAACTAATTTATGAGCTGCATTTGGGTTGCTCTTAAGGCAGCCGGCGCGAAGTGCAGCGCGCTAGCAGACATTGCGTTCGAAGTAGTGCGGGCGTTGCGTATACGCAGCGTGCGCTAAAATTACCAACATGACACAATCAAAACGGAAATAAATTCGCATTCGTGCAGCAAGTGCAAATCGCTCTGGAGATGCAGGCGGAGGCGCAAGAGGAGGCGCTGGTGCTGGCGCTGGCGCAGTCTTAAAATAAGTGCAACTAATAAACATAATGACCTTCTGTGGCGGTTGGCTGGCATCCATGGGAACTGAGGTAATGCTGCCGTAGCAGCCACAATGCTAATGGCACAAAACTTTCCTCGTTGGGGCATGTCCGACCATGGCTGGGGTCTTATCAGTTGCTGATGCCGATGCCGCTGTTGCTGCTGCTGCTTCCTTTGGCGGGCAGGCGGAAGGCGCAGTTTTTGAACTGATGACGGCATTGCCGGGGCAAATGCAACCGCCGAGCGCCAAGAGTGGACTTTGTGCACTTAGATGCTGTTGGCTGCCATTTATTGTTGTTGGGATATTGTGAAAACGTGAAAATGAGCTCTTGCCACTTGGCAAACGGCGAAATTAAATTTTTATCTGAAAATATACGTGGGCATCAGTGCAATGGGCTAGTGAAATGCGAATATCGTTTGCTAGCAAATTTCCAATCGATCTGAACATATGTAGGCCATAAACGACTTTCATTGTGCTATGGAAAGTAACAACCACACACACACGCACACATTGGAAGAGAGCTGATGTTTGTAAACAAATTCTATGCGAAAGCCATGGTTGTTTATACTCAAGTGCTGTTGGCGCCTGCCACACAGGGAAAACAATAACAATCATGGAATGGCCCAAGAGTAGCCAGATAAACAAACAGACGCATATTACGCATTCGCCGCGTTGACACATGAGGCGCACAGGTCGCCGTGCGAGTAGCGCCACAAATATACTAGCATATCGCGCGAGGAATTATAAATCTTAAGCGTATTAATAGATGATTGTTGTAAACTAATTAAAAACAGAAACGAAGGCAACACACACAACCCACATGAGTAAGAGGTTATTTTTGTGTGCAGCGTTTCTTGAATTTTGCTAAATTTAAAATAAAATTCACACACAAAGCGCATACACTCGCATCGTGAGAGTGTGGAGGAGAGGTAGAGAGAGAGAGAGAGAGAGAGAGAGAGAAAGAGAGAGAGAAAGAGATAGGAGTGGATCCATGCTGCAGTCGCAGTTGCCGGCTATTTCAGTTGGCCCACATACCCGCCTAGCACACGCAGCCTTGCACGTCATCTCGCTCTCTCTCACACTCTCTCGCGCTCTCTTTATACCTCTCTTTGGCTCTCATTGAAAACAGACTCTATTTTAAGGCGTTTGGGAAAACCACCTGATAAACGAATAAATGGATTCGTTCAAGTACCTAGAACACAGTCCCAGCAGCAACCAGACCAAATCAGACCTGCCAGATATGTATATACAAATACGTCTGTATATATAGGTATATTCCGCTCGCCCCGCTAATATATTATTTGTTTTGTATTCAGAGAGCGCTGCATGTTTACCTATTTATTTAATAAATGCCTAAAATAAATTAATTGCATAAATGCTGGCACAGCTGTTAGGACTTAGCCAACTGCCTCAACCGAATGCACCTGTAAAGTGGCTTTTGTTGATACAGCTCCGGCAGCTCCATGCGCTTATTATTGAATACAAAACATACCTGAACATCCATTTCCTGTCTGTGCGTCGGCTGAAAAATCCATTTATTTATTATAGACGAAGGAGCGAAAAGCTTTCGGCATTTCTTAATTGTTTTTTAATGCGAGTATTTTATGGTTGATCATAAATACTTTTCAGCAATTCTTTAATACGTCTTCAGATATTCTTGCTTTGATATTGCTCTTTTAATAACCCAATGGACTGAGTCCCACAAAAATGCTATTATACATTTAATTGGCATAATTAAATTACTAAATGAACTCGAACTTCCGTCTTTTGTAATCAACAAAATAAATCAAATACACTTTCAGATTAAGGTTCACATAAAGCAAATAGAAAATCTCTGATAGATCTGAATATCGAGCATTCAAATAGATGACTTGCCCCATATATATAGTTCGCATTCAGTACACCTGCCTTGACAAATGTCGGATTCCTGAGGGTAGTTCGATTAAAAATTGCTTTTATTTGCTTAAGACAGAAGAATTTTCTTACGATAGAAGATAACTCAGAAATGCTTTGTTTCGTTTACAAACACAAATTGCGCGGCAAGAAATTTCATTTTTCCATTTGGGATCTGAGTTCGTTTGTTATTTACATGCGGAAAGTGCTGCTGTTAGATCTCGATGGGGCTGAGTGCGTGGAGTGTTTCTTAATTTGAAGTACCTCGGGTTGTTTCTGTCAGATGCAGATACTCATATAACTGGTCGTTGCTCGCCCCTCGCCCTACACACGCCCTTCTCTTAACGGCACAAGCTCCACAATTTAGCGTAAGCTTTGTGCAGCTCAATGAGTGGAACAAAGGCGCGGCACGAGGCAGCCCCGCCCTACGAACGTGAATGAGAATGGGCTGGCGAGCACAATGACTTGTGTCATTGCGAATGTCAAGATGTTGCTGCTCCACTGGCGCACTACAGTGCAGCTGCAACGCGCTCTAAACGTGTCTAGAACAATAGGCAGTCAAGCTGCAGTCAGGCTGCCAGCCTGCAGGCGAACGACAACGGATTCATTCATGCATGCCACACACATGGCACCCTTGCACACACTCGCACGCATACAGTCGCACTCTCTTAATTGTTTTTCGCCTTTTGCTTGGCTGCACCCTTTGACAGCGTCCCCGTGCAGCGTAACGAGATAATCTTCTCAGATTGCCGAGCTGAGCTGAGCTAAGCTGAGCAGAGAGGAGAAGAGCTGGGCTGAGCGTGATTGGGCCTGAGCTGAGCAGCAGCTGCTTGTCGCAGAGTCCCCAGAGACGCGCCAGAGTGCTGCCTACTTGCAGGCGCAAATTATAATGGCATTGCGAGCGTCGATATGGGAGAGGCTTGTGCGTATGCAAATACTCACGGTGCATATAACTATGGTCTGTTGACGCTGCATGCAACAAATTATAGACGCTTTTGTGGCTCAATTCAATTACACTTACGGCCACCCACTGTGGGCTATCCAGTCGGCCATGTCAACAGCGCGACATCGCTCGCAGCGCCGTGTCCTGCCAGGGGCTAATCGATACATCGCCCGGCGGGTCGCCTGTTTGCAATGTGCCACAAAATGCCGCAATTGTCAATCAATTGCATGGAAATTATGTCAACCAGCAACACGGGCCGTAGATCGACTTAGGTCTACGGTTTACGTGGCTCCCACACGAAGCCACTCCCCATACACTGGCCATACCATTGGCACAGTGTTTGTGCGTTGATGTCGCCTGTCAGAGGCAGTCGCCAAAAAGGAATTGAAAAATCGACGCAAAATGTGTTTGCACACTCACATACACACACGAGCATCGGCACTCTCCTATACTACATATATATATATTCGAGTTGAGTAAACAAATTTGCGATAATCTCTACTTGAGCGTAAAGTGCTCCACACTAGACAAAAAAATTGAGGAAACCACATACATCACGGTGCAAAGTTGATGATAATGCTGATGTTGATGTGATGTGATAAGTGCGATTATACAGCCAATGCTTAACGCTTCAAGAGTGCTTATGATAACAACAACAACTATTACGATTTCTATATAAGCTCACACACACACAGAGCGAGGCTTTTGCACATATTTGTATGCTCGTTTGAGCAAATACGTTGCCTCAGAAACACACAAACACACGCACATGCACATAACTACAAATCAGGCCCACAAAGCATATACGAAATAGCTAAGCCTGATTACGAAAAGTTTATTGAATGACTGTATATGGCCTGGCAAACAGTTACGACACAGAGAATTTACCCAATGAGCTTAAAATATTTGTTTACGCAGCACAATAAATAGTTTCGGATTATCTATTTAAAATCTCAACGGCATCTGAAAGATCCATTACTGAATGTTCAAAAACATCAAAAGGAATTATCATTGAACAAAATTGAAGTGAATTGAAAATCACATGGGATACACTCTTAACTGTAGCCAATTTAAGCTCTAACTGTTTATAGAAGAGTAAGCCTGAGTGAAGTTAAAGTCAGTAAATGAGAAAATAAAAGTAAAAATAAATAAAAATTAAAATAAAATGAAATAAATACATGCAGAAATACAAGTGAACTATATGAATGTACAGAGGGATTTATCTATTTTAGTTATATTTCACAAATGCAAAGCAAACAAATCATCGAGAACAGAAAAAACGCAAGAAATATGGTAAGGCCAAGCGGAAGTATTTCATCATTGAAGTGACTCGACAAGAGAATTTTCAGCGCAGCCCTAATAAAATGTTGAGTTCTAAAAGAATTGATATGGATCAGGTGAATTGAAAAGATTTCAAATATAAAATATCACATCATATTGAATGTGAATATTCATTTAATTGCAGTACACCAAAAAAATTGTATATTGCTTTAGATTATATTTTGAATAATAAAAGGAATAACAACAATATAAGAAAATAGTACAGTCGCAATACAACAAATATAAACAAGCATGGCGAAAAATACTCTCAAGAGATGATTAGTGTAATATTAATGAATGTTATAATTTAGTGAAAAGAGCTGCAAGAGTTAATGTCCATCTGCTTAGGAGCAAGTATATATTTGATTTATCCTGTGCAAGCAGACAAATTGAGTGGTATCTCTTAGTCAGGTCCGAGGCGCGACTTGATGATCATGACTAGTGTTGTTGTTCAGGTCTTTCGCATGCCCAAGGAACATAATTTCATAATTTTTATGACAAGTGCTGTCAGGCAGATGCCTTATGGCAGTACTGCGCGCTTCTGAGAGGCAGCGCACATAAAAATTGATTTGTATATTTATGCAGCAAATAAACTTTGCAATTTTATTGATTTGTTTGTGATTTTTGACTGCTGCTAAAGGGATTTTTTTGCTGATTTTTTTATACCCTGAACCCATTGAAAATGGGAAATCAGGGTATAATGTTTTT
>NW_022045969.1:61349-71832 GCF_001654015.2 Drosophila navojoa
ATCATAATGTTAAAATGTATGTGTATACCGAAGCACAAGTCTCTAGTATTTGATGATACTACAAATCGACTCAGCTTGTCGCCCTGATCAAGAATATATATACTTTGTGGGGTCTGCCACGCCTCCTTGTTACATACTTTTAACAAAACCATTATACCCTGATTTCCCATTTTCAATGGGTTCAGGGTATAATAACGTATTTCAAGTACTAGAGACTTGTGCATTGCAATGCACGCACACTCAGTGAACATCTAGTGAGCATGGGTATCTCTTAGTTGGGCAGCCCAACTATAATTTTCTGGCTTGTTCTATTGTAAATTGCTTAGAACACGTTTGACCTCCCGTGCTGACAATGGAATTGGCAAAGCCATTAAGGGACCTGCACTCCTCCTGTCCCCCATTTGCTGACACTCGTGGCCCATTGTTTGTGTGCTCTTTTATCACCTGCGAGCTGACTGGGACATTGGGCTTTGATGGAATCGACGCCCGCTTACTTACTCACAAGTTGTCAAAACTCATAAATTAAGACAACACACCCTGCTGCTTATCACTTGACTTATCAAGCGTTCAAAATATTTATGTATATGAATATATAAATATATCTAAACATAAATGTCTTCATACCAAAAAATCTTTCTACTTGTATATACTTATATATTGTATAATACCAGAACAGCCCTAATGCTATTTGACAATTCGGAAATGTGTTTGCTCAGCGTGTTTCGTTATCGATAAACGAACTCTGAAGAAATTGTACTGCCTCAACGAGTCGAGTTGAGCGGAGTGAAGTGAAGTTGGTAAAGTACGTAAAGTAGCATGTCAAATTAGAACGCTAATTGACTCATAACTGGGGGCACTCGACCGCAGCTGGTGGCAGGCAGGAGGCCGGGCGCAGCAATATGCAAAGCTGCCTAAATTAGTCAAAATATCGATCGAATTAATATAATTTCATAGTGTGTACGCCCCCAGGCGAACTAAAAATTAATAATCATATTCGACTACGCAGATGTGAGTTTTTAATTTGCAAGTCAACTAGATGATGAGGAGTCAGTTAGCCCCGTTTTACTTACCTCGCTAGAAGTACACGCACAGTTAGAAGTAGAGCTGGGTGCTTAGATTGCAGATATATTTATATAGACTTGAGTTATAAAGACATTTTGTATAGTTGTAGTAGTTACAGAGAGAGAGAGAGTTTTTTAGAGTTGGAAACGTCGTCGCTCGCTTTCCGCTTTGCTCACTTTGGAGCCTACGCACTGAGAGGCCTTTTCTGCTCAAGCTGCGGCGACTTACATTTTCCGCCTCGAATGGCCACCGAATTTGTCACAGCCACACGCGTTTTCTGCGAGGCAACATACATATTTAAAAAATATACATATATAAAATATACGCTCCACTTGGCTCATTTATTGCACACACACAGAGACAAACAACAATTTGCATTGAAAATACCCCCAACAAACAACAACAACATTTTTTGTTTTTTTTTTTTTTCTAGATCTATTAAACAGCGGAAAATACAAGCACACAGGAGAGACAAACAAATGCGGAGTCAGAGGCAAATAAAAACTTATTCGGTTGTCATTTATGATAATGCGTATACGCCGTGCTGGCCACGGGCTTCTATGAAATTTACAGAAGTCGCAGCTCGGTTATTTCGTTATATTTGTCCTCGCGTTTGCGTCGTCCGTTTGTCTGCACTGCTTTTCGCCTATCTGTCTACGCTTTGCTTGCCTACCCTCTTCCTGTACGCACATACAAGTGAGTGCGTAAGTCTGTGTGTGTGTGTGTTGGCTCTAATGTTGTTCTGGGTACACGCCTTACTTCAAAAGCATATTCACTCGCACAATTATTCAGTTGTTTTGCTTTTTCGTCTCGTCTTGTCTTCTTCTTGCCTTCTTCTTGTTCTACTAAGTCCACTTTGGCTCGACACTCACGGCACAGTTGCCAAATTGATATATTTGTGTTGTTTCTTATGCAGATTGTTTAATTATTAAGTTTCAATTTGCATTCACATGCCAACGCTGGCGGGTTCTATCCGCTTGCAACAATTTCCAGCACAACACGCTCCAAAGCTTAGCCACGAACTGAGTCAGCCAAGGCGAAACTTCACATCAAGAAGCGAAAGCCCGAAAACGAGAACCGAACAACAAGCAAAGGGAAAAGGAAAGCAAAGCCGAAACGAGAGGCTTCCCTTCCAATGCCTGCGTACAATCCTTTGTGCGAGAATGAACCAGCACGGCCGAGGCACGTACCATGCGGAATGTGTTATTTTGGAAGCACGCTCAAGGTGTTTGTTGTTGCCTGGAAGTCTCTACAAGTCTCTCTAATTCACACGCGCTCTCTCTGCCTCTCGCTCGCGCTCTCCATTTGCCTCTCCTCCTCCCTCTCTAATGCTCTCTGTTAAATGCGGACTGTGCGTGTCTTGCGCTCTTTGCTGTGTGTCTGCATACCACAGTCGCACTTTAGTTACTGTTACACACACACACACATACACCGACTTCTGCATGTGTTAAATTAGTTTTGATACCAAGTTGGATTACCGACTTTTAGCCACTTAATGCTTGTAAACAATTGCATTGCTGTCTTTTAGCTGCGAATCTTGCGATTGAAGAATATTTTTCGTTGATTCCCTGATGTTTTTTGTGTGTTCTTTTTTTTGTGGTTTTTGTTTTCTATACTGAAAAGTTTTCGAACATTTATTGGCCGTGCTTATGCTATTTGTGCGGGCGCACAAAAAATTGTTATAAATAGCTGCCGGAGGCCTCGTCAGCAGCGGCGACGACAGCCGCGACAACATCAAGTTCAGCCCACGGGGAATGAGCTGAGGCTAGGAGAGGAAAGGCAAGGTGAAAGGAGGACGGCCGAGATGAGGTGAGGTGTGTGTAGGAAGTTGAAACTTTTGACCTTAGTCAAGTTAAAACGTGACTATATGTCTTCATCATGTTTTCACTCTCTCACACGCACCCTCTCTCTCGCTCACTCGCTCTCTCTCTCTCGTTGTTTAGCTGTGTGTGTCTATCATTCAGTAAACAGTTTATGCGCCTAATTGGCGTACCCTTTGGGGCTGCCGATGCGGCCTTTAGCTAAAGTCGCCTGCCGAATAATTAATGCAACTGCAAGTTGGCCCTAGCCGCAGCTACTAACGGCTAATTGCCAACAACTGACTGCTAGTTAATTACTGCTGCTGCATTAATAATAAGTTACAAGGGCTAGCAGACGACGCCGCACCCAGTTTGTTTGACGCATACTCATGAATTTATGAATTCACAGCCCACACATCCCGCACACCCCACTCTGACCCCTCTCGGATCCCTCGACACTCATCCTTCGCCTGCTGCTCAACGCTTTTATGATTATTGCGACGCCGCGTCTGCGTCTGGCCCGTGTTTTTGTTCCCCAAACTGACGCCAAGCCCCGCCCCCTACGCCCACAACCCCTACGAATGTTGTCAATCAAAAGCCCAGCCCTGTGGACCAGATTCTCTGTTGGGCTCTCTAGTTGTAGTTATTGTTGCTGCTGCTGTTTGGCAATTTGTTTTGTTGTTTGCCTAGTTTTCGATTTTTGTGCCATTTATCTGTTGTAAGTGGCTGGAGAGGGTGAAGGAGCGAACAAAGGAGAGGGAGGCGGAGAAGAGTGCTCTGTGAATGCGGTGGGCATTATTAATGTGCGGACATTTGAATGTGTGGAGCCCCGTTCGCCAGCTAGAATTAGACATTTCAGGATCATAGTGTCCTTTTGGCAGGCCAAAAGGCAGCTGCCTCTTCAGCCCAGCTGAAGAAAAATCAATGGATTGACTTTGGCTGCTGTGTGGCGGCCGCTATTTTCTGCACTTTAAACGCGTCACTAGCCATTTTGCAGACATTTCTCAGCTGTATATGTGTGCGAATACTAAAGGCATTTTTTTCTTTTGTGTAGAGTCACTAGATTTATTTGACGCTTTTCAGTTTAGTCTCTGTTATTTGTTTGTGCGTATTTTTTTTTTCATTTGATTTTTGGTTTTTAGCATTTGCCGAACATATTTCATGAATTTGCTTAGCATTTCGCTTGGTTTCTGCCACAATTTGTCGCAGCACTTTTAATTGCACTTACACGCATCGAATCGTATCGCAACGCATCGGAAATGGCATCGGAGACCGCAGCGATTCGGTTTTCAAGGTAAGCACTACCGATGCGTTCACATTAATGCACTGGGCTTACTTTTATTTTTATTTTACTCAATTTATTTTATTTTTTTACACGCGCTTTTCACACTCGCTTTGTATTCGTTTAGTTGAATTTCTTGTATTTGCTTTTCTGTTGCTCTCCTCTTCTTCCTCTTCGTGTTCCTCTTGTTCTTTTTGTGTACAATTTGTGTTGTTGTCAGCCCTTGGGCGCACTCGGACACACCAAAGTCGAAAACTTTCGATAGACTGAAGGCGACTGACTCAACGATTCGACGACTCGACGACTCAACGCGTCACGTCACAACACGTCCGTATTCAGCTGTGGCCGTTACTCCACTGAACTGATGATGGCGTTGGCAATGGCGACCATGTCAAGTTTTTCACAATGGGAAAACTTTTTCACTCGCCTCGCTCGCTCGCGCTCATTTCATATCTCTCGCATATTATACCACGCGCCTCTCTGCCTCGCACTCTCATTCTCGCTCTCTTTTTATCGCTCGCTGGCATAACTTTTGGTTTTGTTGTTGCTGCTGAATGATAAAGCACAAGCGGCCCAGACCCATAGAACGCGTTAATTTTCGCTATTTTCCTTCTGTTGGCTGGCTAACTTTTTCTTCATTTTCCTGTTATTTTTGCGAACGTTTTCATTCATTGTCAACTTGCGGCAATTTCTTTCTCTTTCTCTCCCTGTCTCTCCCGACCTTCGCTGTTGTTTTCGGACTGCTATCAGTTATTAAGAGTTTTTCTCTTTCTATCTTCATTTGGACATTTCCTTTGGACTTTATTATTTATGGTCACTTAGTTAGGGCACGTGACAGTTCATTATGCATAAATTTGAAACATATGGATTTGCTGCTCATTTTTTTATTTATTTTTTTATTTTGTTTTATCGCTTATTTTACGGGTGAGTCTATTTGTGTATTTGGATTTTGTCAGCTAGAGAACTTTTCTGCTTTTCGCGGCAATGAATATAAATTACCAATTGGCACCGACAAGCAACACTCCAATTCTATACATCTAGTCAGTTAGGTATTTTTTCTGTTCTTGTAGTTACAAAGAATGTTTGTTTTAATTTTTAATGCTCGTATTATATGAAAATATCCAGCTAATATAAACAGAAAACTAACAGAAACAATAATTTTCAAGTAAACTGATTATTAACAGACCAACTATTTATGAAAATATATGCATAATGTTTATTTACGATAATAATATATTTTAAATTTCAATAATTGTTCTTAAATTTTCAACCAGGTAATAATAATATAGATATAATAAAAATTACTATTATTTAAGGCAATTATCAAATCATTTTGTATTTTCACTAATTTTTAATTTTTTCGTTCATTTAGTAAAAGTTTTTTAATTTTAATATTACACCGTCATTAAATTACGAAGCGTTTTCAAAATTGAGCGAGCTGCGTGCGTTACATAGCCATTAGCTTTTGTCATGCACAGCTCGCAGCAGAAAACACAACCGAAAAGGCAAACATGCAGCTATCTCGCTCACTCTGTTCGAGCAACAAACCGCGCACGATTTACACGCGTTTCCCGCGCGGGTTTCCTGCAGTTAACTGGAATAAGACTTGAATAAAAACATAAGATAAATTATTGTTAGCGCAACGTTAAAGAAACACTTGATAGATCAATGTCGAGAGGCAGTGCCTCAGAGACTATATTGGCAGCAAATTAAAGCATATCAAACTCTATCGACAGACGCCAAGAGCAACAAGTTGATGTTTTCATTAGCCAACGACGCCGACACATTTGACTAAGACGACTCCGACGACCACGCAATAGGCCAGCAAGTCAGTTAGCCATCTCGGCAAATCAGCCAACATCTAATTAACAATTTCGTAATTGAAACCGAGCCCTGCTTGACGGCAGCTGGTGAGCAGTTGCAGGAAGAGGAGGGGGCCGGACAATAAGTTACGTCTCTAGCAAGCGGTCCCGATACTTCGATACATGGCGCAGGGCTTTTGATTAATGGGCAGCTTAAGTGATACCGGGCAGCTGCGCCGGCTGAGCATTCAGCCAAGAAGAGAGACAAGCCCTGAGCTGATGAAGTCACTAATTTGACTTAAAAACGCATTAAAAACCATTTTCGTTAAAAAGCACCAAATAACCGAGCGAAGATCGCGTGAGCCATCTAACTGCCAGGGTTTTTCCGTATTTCTCGATACAGCCGTAGACGCACACACAGCCTAGTTCAACGTCCATTGCTCTATCTAGTCTTCGTATAAGTTGTATCAAAACAATAAAATTGTAAAAAACTGTAAATTGACGTGCAAATATATTAACTAACAAGTGAACAAAAAATAATTCTTAAAGTTTAAATTAAATTGCCAAATGAATATTTTCAATATTTATATATTCAGAATAAGAAGAAATTTTCAATGCAGTTAATTTGAATGGAATGAAATATATATTTTCGTTGTGGCCTCATGATTAATTTGTTTATACATATATATACGATTATATTATATTAAAATTTAACCTGACTCAAAAAATCAATCTTGGAATTCTCGGCAATCGCTTAAATATATCTAGCTAATTAAATTAGTTCATTTAAAACTAAGAGAGAGTATTCGAAGCCAATATTGGAAATTAATAAACACTTTTTATGTAAGAAAAGGTATCGATTTAAATTGGTCGTTGTGCTATTTCAATAACTGTAGCTTTGTTTAGGCCTCCCACAATAACGCGTTTTGCGTTTGTATAGAGAAGAAGGCTTGGGCCTGACTTGATAAGCCGATGTTTGCATTTAAAGACCTATTTGCCAAAAAGTCAGAAAACTAGCAAACAGCCAATGAACAAACAACACACACATCACACACGCACAACACATATACACATAGAGAGACATGCACACAGCAGACATGCATAAAAGCCAAAATAACCTTCATTGGCCATAAAAATCAAAAGCAAAAGCTAACAATGAATTGTGTCTATGGACAGCCAACAACAAAGGCAGTCAGCAAAAAAAAATAAATAAATAAATAAAAATAAAAAAGAAGAAAAACAAAATATAACAAAATGAATACAAAAAAAAACCAACAATAAAAATTTATTTAAATAAATTCACTTTATTACAGCTTCGCATATTCGCGACAATGTAAAACAAATAATAAAAATTGACAATAAATAAAATAAAGTCGGTTTATTGTTTGAATGACTGGATGGGCAGCTAACGAACTTCCGGTCTTTAGCTCAGATGAAGCTGGACCTGGAGCTGAGATTGGTTGGCCAACTTGATGAAGCATTATGAATCACTTGGCCAAAAAGTTCAGAGATTGAGCGATCGATCAGCTAAAGTTGATCCGTACATGCGCCTACAGCAATGACCTCTCTTTCACTCTTACTCGCTCTCTCTCTCTCTCTCTCTCCATCCTCTCTCTCCTCTCTCCCTTTCTCTCACATTCTCTCACTTTAGGCATTGCGGCTGCTAGCGCTGCCGGCGTCATAGACTCAATGTTGGGCTCTGCTCTGGTCGGCTGTTATAGCCAAGTTTGGTACGCGCGCTCAGTTGGCAACGAGCTGCAGCCACGATTGGGCTGGTCGCGAGATACGGAAACCGAAACTGAAACTGAAACCGAAATTGAAATTGAAATTGAAATCGAGCTGAAACTGAATTCGAAATTGAAACTGAAATTGAATTAGAAATTTTGAATACAAAAGAAAATTGAAATATTTTACTGGCGTCTGCCTTTCTACGCTCGAGCGTGCGAAGTTTTTGTAATTAGTCTCATTTTGAATAACATCGTTGAGTCGTTTGCCGCAACACTAAATAAAGTCACAATCAATTCAAAACAACAACAAATAGCCAGAGAGAAAACAACAAAAACACAAGAGCTCAAATAGATTTCAAGCAGCTCGAGTGCAGTGCGAATTTGAAAATTTTTTGTGTGGAAAGTCGATTTAATTTGTTAAGTCCAAATATTCTGATTAACTAAAGCTTCATAATAAGTTTTGTTTTGATGAGCGCAAGCATTGAATTCATTTTTATTTATAAATAAGAAGAGGTGAGTAATTAATGAATGATTTTTTGCTTTCGTTTTTATTTGTTGTACATATGTATTAATGTATGTAGATTCTATTGCCTCGTGCCTGCCGCCAGAACAATCCGAAAACTGTATAAAAACTCGTCTAAGATAGAAAGCAACAAAAATAAACAGATTTATTGATTGAGCTTTTTTCAGTTTAAGTGTTATGGAAAGTTTGAAGCACTTGCTTCAAAAGTTGAATGAAAACAAAAATAAAAAAAACAACAAAAAAAGATCAACGCAAATTAAATAAAATGAAGTCAATGAAACCAAAAAAAATCAGACAAGAGTAACACATACAAAAATAACAACAAGAAACCAAAAAAAAAAAAAAAAAAAAAAAAAAAAACAAAAAAAAAAAAAAAAAAAAAAAAAAAAAACTATCAACAGCCTTGAAAAGTCGTGCTTAATTTCTCAGTTATACTCAAGTATAAAATATATGCTTAAAAAATTATAATGAAGCGATCTTTTAGTATTGGTATCTGGTATTTGGTATTTGGTATTCGGAGTTTGATATTTGCTATTTGGTATGTGGTCTTTATATCACTCCATTGTCTCTGCCAACTACCACGGGTAGCACCTCCTCGGAATCACTACCAAATTAGTGTCAAATGAAGCTAAATCAGTTTTATTAAGATCTAAATTGGTCTAGGTGAAAGCAAAACAAATTGAGTTGAATTTCAATATCACGACGGAGCGAGATGTGGGCGTGGGACTGGACCCAAACCCAAATATGTCGTAAATGCACCCAAAATACGGTTGCACTGATTTGACTATGTCACAAATTGAATACTGTTCGCCATCAAAAGATCTTCAGATTGTCAAAACAGACAAACAGAGCTTCAATTTTCCCTCTACAAGGGCATAAAGACGTCAGCAATCAATCGTGTGTATTTTTTCCCCAAGTTTTATGTGGTTTTTATTGCGATTTTAACCCATTGAAAATGGGAAATCAGGGTATAATGGTATAATTGTTAAAAGTATGTAACAGGTAGAATGAGGCGTGGCAGACGCCACAAAAAATATATATTCTTGATCAGGGTGACGAGCTGAGTGGATTGGGCCTGTCCGTCTGTCTGTGCGTCCGTCCCATTGAAAATGGGAAATCAGAGTATATCCCGGTTTTAATGGGTTCAGCGTATAAAGTCGATAACTACTCCCGATAGTTTATTATCGATTAAAACCCCTATCGAAAGCTAGTTACTTAATTATATCTCCTACACCTTAAGAGCTAGAGCTTCCAAATTTTAAATGTAGACTTATGAGTATTTGCTGTAATTTAACCGCACCCCTATATTCAACTTCCTCACCCTAACCTTTGTAAAAGGCGTATTTCAAGTATTAGAAGAGACTTGTGCTTTGGAATGTGTATACAGTTGAACATTATGATTAAGTTCTGAAAGTTTCATCAAGATCGTAAGTCTAGAAATTAAATTATTCAACAAATAAATTCTTAAAATATTGCGCAGTCGCTGTTTACTGTGCATAGTGCGTTCTAATACGTGCGTGTGTATGTATGTGTGCCTAAAAATAGTTCAGAGTAATTAGAATATCAAATTGAAGCGTTCAGGGAATCTCCTAGTCGAGCAGTCTCGACTCGAGTCTTCTTACTTGTTTGATTTGTTGGATTTGAGTCTCAGCTTAGCAAATGAATCAGGCTAGATATATATATATATATATATATATATGTCTGTTCAGCCAAAATGCTGTATTATATTTCCAGAATGCCCTTATACGAGATTTTAAAATGATAATTGAAAAATCCATTTGTATAATTTATTGTAAAACTATTGCAAATACTTCTTTATTTTTATCCAATTCAACTTCAAGCTATATACATTCATATTAAACAAGTAAGAAAACTCTAGTCGAGAGTGCTCGACTAGATACTTCCCTGAACCAAACTAATAAAAACGCACATTTAGTTTGGCTAAAATTTCAATTTCGATTTTTATAAAAAATATGAGAGAAATAGAAAACTCATTTAATTAAATATATACAAATTTGAAACAATTAAAAGAAACTTCGACGCGCCCTAGATTTGAACAGGAGACTTCCCGATCGAGCGCCACGCCTTCTATCACGACGCCACCTCACTGCCTGAAATTGTAATGGCAAAACTGAAATAGATTCACTGCTGCAGCGTCATCCAGCAAATCTAAGCAAAACTAACTGCTGATGTGATCTAAGAATGTGCTAGAATATTTTCTTATTTTTTAACGGACTTAACCGAATTTAATGAAACTTTCAGCATATGATCTACATATTCTATTGAAT
>NW_022045969.1:82641-106422 GCF_001654015.2 Drosophila navojoa
TATATCTATATCTATATCTATATCTATATCTATATCTATATCTATATCTATATCTATATTTATATCTATATCTATATAACAAAGTCGTGTTTGTTACAAGTCGTATAACTCGAGATCTGCTGGACCAATTTTTCAACGTTTTTGATTTGTTATGCGTTATTCCTAAAAGTTCTTTAATTTCGGAGCTGTCTTTGCATTGTCATTTAGAATTTTCTCAGTAGGCTTGATACCAGTAACAGTTTGATTATGCTCTCATGTAAAATAATTATTCATGCACATTTTATTAATACGTGAACGTGAACACATATGGTTTTTGTACTTATCAGTTAATTTGACGTATGTATATAACAGTATATTTGTTTGTTTTAGAAATTAATTTGTGTAAATTATTTATTAAATAAAAGCTTTATTCCCATCTGTGGAACATATACAAAGTTAACATGTCAGAAGACTTATTATATCGAATTCGTGTCAGCTCAAGAAATCTTGATCTTGAAGCGAGTCCGGAGACGCATAGCCAGGCCTTTGTTAGTTAGGTTAGGATTGCCAGCGCCAGATCGAGGAATGAATGTCGCATTTAATCGAGAATTGGAACGTGAACGTGAATATATCCACATGAACTAATCCAATCAGTTCCCAAGCCGAAGGAAGTTCATGATACACTGATTAATGCAATTGATGATGGAAATAGTGACTTATTTTTCTTTTATGCCCCCGGTGGAACTGGGAAGACATTCCTCATGTCATTGATTTTGCCCACTGTACGTGCGAGATCTGAAATTGCGGTAGCAATTTCTTCATCTAGAATAGTCGCCACATTGCTAAACGGATGCCCTACGGCTCCCTCAGAGCTCAAATTAGCCAATAGCCAATAGCCAACGTTTTAGTAGCATCAAAAATTATCATATGGGACGAATGCACAATGGAAGCTCTAGACCGAACATAAAAAGATCTGCGCAATGACTCGAGATGTTTTGGTGGTTCGATGATTTTATTATCTGGCGATTTCCGACAAACACTTCCAGTAATTCCAAGATCTACTGCTGCTTTAAGTATGTTTTCAAAGTTTTCTATGCAATGATATCAAAACAATATTTCATATTAAAACTAATGGAATATAAAATTGAAATGAATTAAATAATAAACACAAAGAGAGCAACAGCAAATGCAAGCCCTCTACAAATGTCTTTATTGTAATATTATTGTTATATTTAACTATGTATACCCTATAGTTTCGCAATGTAGACATAAGGTGCAATAGCCTCGATCGGTTAGAGTTTGCTTACCTGTTCTGGGCACAATGCAGTCGGACATGTGTTAGTGTGAAAGTGTGTGTGTGTGTGTATGCGTGCATGAGGGTTAATTTGAGATGATGTGTATGTGTGCGTGCGCAGTGAGTTTTAGCAATGATTAGCATCACGAAATGAAAAACTATTGTTACAATACGCAGCGGAGCGTCGTGCCCAGCCAGGTAAATGTCGGGTATAAGAACAACAGGACATTGACAAATCAGGTAATGGCTGAACGGGCAGAAGGGATGCGACGAGGCCAGCGATTGCGACATTTAAACTGAAACGTTGAAAGGTATTTGAGAAATAGCTCAAAACAAATATACCAACAATTGGGAGAACATCAAGTAAAGTAAATCTAAGTCAAAACTCTGACTGCTGAACAACTTAAGCTGCAGAAGCTTTGCTCTCTGCTGTGCGCTCTCCGCTCTCTGCTCTTCGCTCTCCGCTCTCCGCGCTCTGTCGTAGTCTAGAGCCAAGTCCAACACGGAGCAGCTGAAGTTTTGTGGCAAAGCAAAAAGTGCTGCGGCTGCCTCGAAACGAGCTCACAGAGCAAAAGAAGCAAAAGCAGCAACAGCAACAGCCACAACAACAACAACAGCAGTAGCGGGTAATAATGCAACAACAGCAGCAGAAGCGACAGCAACTCCGCAGTCGACGCTGGCAGCGAAGGCAGCCGCTGCGTTGTGTATAAAAATTTAACATCTGCTCCTTTCATGATTTCGGAAAACTCAAAACTCGTACGACAGCAACAACAACAATAGCAGCAGCAGGGCTGTAATGGAACAAATAAAAAATATATGAGTATATACACGTGTATATATATATGTATATATGTATATATGTATATGGTTGTGTGTGTGACTGTTAGTATTGCTGCTGTTGCTGTTGGCTGTTAATGCATTTGGCTTGTGTTGCTTGTGTTGCTCGTATTACGTGTATTTGTGCCGCACTTTCATAGCTGAAAGATCTCGCGCTCTGTCACTCTCTCTCTCTATCTCTCCCTCTCTCTCTGTCCTCGCTATCTCTTCTGCTACTTATTTTCGCAGGACACACACACACACCGGATGGGTCCTTGATGGCGATGCCAGGGCATGACTCGCGTGCATTCAACTTCAACTCCAACTTCCACTTCAGTTTCAGCTTCAGCTTCAGTTATCAGGCACGGCAACACTGTCAGAACTTTTGCTGCTGTGTCTTGCTGCTTGCGGTAAAGTTGTTGCCATCGCCTGATGTTTATACCCTCACTGAAAAGAGACCATTGGCTACGAGATGCATTTATAGGTAAACTAGGACTGTATATAGGAATGTAAGCAAGTGTCTTCAGCAGTCAAAGTTGGGCTATGATAACAGTAAACAAGTCGAATTTTCTGTTGCATTTCATTAAAGGTATTCGATATTCGACCTTGCGAACTTTAAGCTGCCGCCTGCTGTGCTTCCTCTTTATTTTGCATTTTTGCGAAACGCGCGCGCATTTCTTTCATTTTTCAAATATGTAACTGCAACTGTCAGATACTTTATCGGAGTTGTTGCTGCTGCTGCTGCAATGCGAATGTCCTTTGTTGCCTGACAAAGGACACACATACATTCGAATCGCTCAAGTAACTTTGTGCCACGCACAACCTCTTGCAGCCCGGCCAAAGTTTCGCTCACCGCTGCAGCGCAATCAAATGGCAAAGTGGCAAAGTCAAAGGCAATGCCACAGACTAATACGACGCCAGCAGCAGCAGTTGCACGCCCCTTACCAACGACGACGGCTGCTTCTTCTGTTTGTGCAGATGTAACTCAACGAACAATTTCTTAGCCAGCGTGCGTAACTCTCTCTCTCTCTCTCTCTCTCTCTCTCCCTTTCTCTTTCCTTCTCTCTGTCTCTCGCTGTGTGTGTGCCTCCTGTGTTTACCTTGTGTGATTTTCGGTGTGTAGGACAGGTCAGTGTTTCTCGGCCAGGATAAGCATTAGGATAAGGGTTGCGTTCCACGACGATTTTCCAGTACGCAATGCAAATAAGCAAAGGTTCCCAGCGCCCTCCCGCCCTCTCTGCGGCATTTGCCTGTTCCCAATTTCCACGCCACAATGCAACTGTCAAGGTTTTGCTTGCCCTTTTGTGCAGTGCCAAAGCTAAATCCTTATGCCTGGCGTTTATTCACATTTCACTGCCGTCAAAAGGCTTCTAACAACAGCAACAACTGCAGACTGCATGGCCGAAAAAGCACTGGCAGCAGAAATTACACGCATATACACAAACACATTTGCACAAGCTCAACTAATAGTTTGGCGAAAAAAAGTGAAATGAAATCAACTGACATATAGAGCAGGAACAGGATGAGGTTGAGAGACAGCTAGGAACTGTGACGCTGCGCTCTCTCCTCTCCCCACCCTCCACCCACAACTTCCCACCCTTCCTCCCTTCCTCGGCCTCTCTCTCTCTCTCTCTCTCTCTTTCTCGGAATTGCTGTCCCGTTCTGTCCCTCGCAGCTCTTTACAAAAGCTGCTGGCAAAAATGTGAAATAAGAAGGCAAATTGTACCAAAAATCCCACAACAGCCAGTGCAATCCCAGCAAGCAAGGATATAGAACTCACACACACACACACACACACACACACATGTTGTTACGCCCACAAGGTCCAGGCTTCACACAGAACCGAGCACAGCAGCAACAGCGAAATAAAACCAGAAAGTATTCGCTCGTCGCTGTTGCCGCTGCTGCTGCCTTTGCCGCTGTTGCTGCTGTTGCATGGCTCATAGATTGCAAGTTCGCATTGTACGCGCGAAACTAGGGAAAAAATTTTTTAATTGGAACAACAACTGTACAGAGGACGTTGCGGCAGCGGCAGCAACAGCAACAACAACAAACCCTACTTCAAACGCCGCACGTTCGTGTTTATGTGTCTTTATGGCTGTGTGTGTGTTTGCCAGCATAGAGCAAATGCAGCTGTTTATGTATAGCTCTGCATGTGTGTGCGTATATATGTATGTATGTGCGTGTGTCTGTGTGTGTTTATGTTTCTGTTTGTGCAGGACTTGTTTGAACCAGGACACAAGACAGCAAGTCACAACTGCGACAGCAAGCAACAAGCTTGAGCTGTGTGTGGTATGAGTTGCCGATCAAAGGTTGCAATCCAACACAACGCAACTAGTGACAGCAACAGGGCGATTCGAGTTGAGATGAGCACACAAAAAATGTTTAGTTATTATAGTACAAATATTTGTTCAAGTTTATGTAGAGAATAATTTTCTTTGTCAAGGGAATAGTTGAAACTATTGTTCAATAAATGGCACATAAATATAATTATCATGTTAATTCCATTTACATGATAATATAATTATTATTTTATTTAATAATTTACTTTTTATTAAATAGTTAATTGCTTATTTTGTTAATATACTTCTTAAAAAATAAAGAATCATATGATATACATATATATATAAATGCACGAAGTACGTAACTGCGACACTATGCTTAATTCTAAGATAACTATGAAATCCGTTAGATAATATATTTAGCGCAATTATAATAAAATCCAATGAACCCATTTGCCAATAGAACTTGATAATAATTACATATATAGTTAATTACTGAATAAAAATAATAGCCCTACAAAATATTTTCAAACGATATAAATAATATCGCAAAATTAGAAAAACCAACAAAAATAAATAGAATTGGGATTTTTAATGGAACATATTTTGTTTTGACGCCCTTTCATTAGTTTATTTATTTTCATTTTTTTTTTTTCTTTTCAACATTTGAAATGGTATATTTTGATGGAGAAAATCTTTCATTCAAATATCAACGATCAGCATAGTTAACTAATAACTATATTATATTAACTTTCTTTTATATTAATATTATATAATATTAATTTGAATTTCTTCCACTAATATATCTGTGCATACTCACAACATTTTGCAGCTCAAGATATGTTTATCTATAATTATTTAAATAGTAATTTCAGACAGAAAATAATTAAAATCATTTATATGGCATAAATAAGTATTTCGTAAATTCATTAATTTTTAAAAATGTTTTGAGTATTGACCTAATTTAATAAATCATTTATATTACATATTTATTTATTTCATGTTGCATATTATTTATTATTGTAATTCAAGGTATGTATTATAGTAATCCATTTTCCATATTATTGACTATTGTAATTCATTAAAAAAAAAAAACTTATTTTCATCAACTAATATGTAGCTCGTATAATTTGTTTTTTTGACCACATGCAACATGTTGCAGCTCGAGCGATGTTCGAGTCTAGTTCGTTTATTTACTGTTGGCTGTTGTTGTTGCTGTTGTAGATGTGTTCGCTCGTGCCGGCGTCGAGCCGATGCGTTCAGGTTGCGTACGTTGCCTCCGCTCTCTGCTGCCTCTGCTGGCTCTGCTGGCTGCGCTGCTGCTGACTGCTGCTGGCTGCTGGCGTCGTCGGGGTTGGTTTGCCGTTCGCTTGTGCACGGCACAATCAGTTGTTGTGTATCCTTCGAAGGGTGAAAAGTTTCCTAAATACAAAAACTTTTGCACCGCCGCCGTCGCTACGTTCGAGCGCCAGAAACGAGTGCGAGTTGCCAGTGTCAGCCCGCTGTCCGCTGCGAGCTGCAAGTCGTGAGTGGAGCGTTGCCGTCGCCAGCTTCAGCTACAGATACAGCTAGTGCGCCAACATCTTTTGTTGTTAATTTTCGCGTATGATTTTCCTTTTCACACCACAAACAACTTTTGGGCAGTCAGTGATCAAGGATTGCAGTTCAAATGGAATGGAAATCCAGTTTCCACAGTGCTCTAACAACAACAAACTTGCAACAATGTTGCTCTCGTGAATAGTGCAACATCAACATCAATAACAACAACAACAACAACAGCAACAGCAAATGTTTAACAATTTGAATTTACCTGCAGCTTTGCATCGTTTCTTTGCGTTAACTTTTTACTTTTCGCGTCGCGTTCGCAACTTTCGCGTTTTTTTCGTATTGTAAATAAATTTTCGATTTCGTTCCCGATTTTCGTCGTTCGTTTAAATTCGTGCGCGATTTCGCGGTCCTTTTCCTTAATAACGGCATTCAGTTGCTCAGTAGATCCTTAAGAAAAGAACACAAAAGAAAAAGCAACTCTAAATACAGAGATCGCAATTTTCCCAGTGGCGCCAACGGTCGAACCAACGGCAATGGATTAACAACGGTTTGTGAAAATAATATTTTTAAACAAATCACAAATTATAAATCCAAGATGTATATATACATATATGATGATTTGTAATGGATATACCTATAATGAATATATTGTAGAGAATCGCGATGCTAGTCAGGGAACACGAGTACAATTTGTAATATTATATAGACGTATAGTGATGACTCGAACTGCTGTTGTTAGGGAAAATTCTATAGATAGACGAAAGTTCAGTCATTTCAGTGGCTTACTATGACATCTATGTATATCCAAAGAAGACCAAAAATTTAATTATTCTGTGCATGGAAATTTTTAAAAGATGATCTATTCAACATTTACTTCGTACTCAAATGATATGTAGACCAATTGATTTCCACTGTACTTCTATCGCAAAGTATTTATTTCAATGTAACCCAATAGTTCTATATTTACTTTTAAATTCCTTCAAACTGTTCTTTGGATATTTTGCAATCCATTTAACATTCCATCTATGTTATCGTTATTCTCTATTCCTTATCCATCAGCTTTACATACATCGATCATTTAATTACTCTATTGATCGTTAAACAGCTTTATATACATTTATCTCTATCTTAATTTATCATTTAATTCTCAGTTATCTGTTTTTTTGCCGTCGCTTTGCCATTTCACGTTGTTTTCTATACAGCTTACCTGCCCACATATGCAAATTATTAGGGAGAACCAATTCGATTGCCAATAGGCCACCAGATACATACGTAAATAAAGAAAATATTATTTTTAAGACTTATCGAATTACAAAAGACGCTGCACTTGCCGCACAAATTTCTGTGTTATTCTTAGCTTTGGCTTGTAAACAGATCATTCATTTTTTTTTTTTTTTTTTGGGATTTATTGATCGATTTGGATTGATGACGCTGCCTTAAAGCTGAAACACTCGCCAAATGCAAGCAAAACAAACAGAAACATTGGCAAATGATGAAATAAAATTAAATAAAGATGCCAGCAGTGGCACATATAACAACAACAACAGAGACCACGACGGCTGCCAGCAGGGTTCGATTGCTTTATTTTGAAAACCATGAAACTCCCGAAAATTGACATCCAAAAAACATTTCCAGATGAGTAATGACAATAAACACGCGGCAGCAACCAAAACAGATACAAAATTTGAAGAACAAGGCAAAGCTGTTGCTGCCAGCAGCAGCAGCTTCAGCAGCAGTGGCTGTAGCAACAGCAACAGCATCAGAGATGCCGCCAATCCGCTAGATACATTTGTATCTGTGGCGCATATACGCCGACGCTTCTCAAGTTAAATTAAAAAGTAGCTACAAGCTCGAGTGATGAAGAGTTATACGATCCTCCAGCCTGCCAGGCATACAACAACAACTCCAACAACAGCAACAACAAAAGCTCCAATGCGGCTACAAATACAGATACAGATACATTCAACACTCGATGCGGCTGTTCGCAACTAACTAACAGTAACGTGTGTACTTCAAGACAGCCCAGCAGGCAGCACTCATTGAAAGTTAAAGACAAACACACACATACAGACACATACATATTTCTGTTTCTTTTGGCGCGCTACAAACAGAAGCGCCAAACAAATAAAAAAAATTATAAAAGAATGAAAGAGAGACAGAGTAAAATAAAAATCGCACAGTAAAATGCCAAACTGCAAAAGCGAAAGCGAAACACAAGAAAAAGAAGAACACCAGCAGAAGCAACAACAACACAAATAACAACAACTTGAAGCCAAAGTCGGCCCACGCCTCATTCTGGGCGCAGAAACTGCCTTGACATGGGCAATAAAGAGAATTTAAAGCGCCATAGAAGCTGGCGACGCAAGCAAAGCAAAATAAATAATAAAGTAATACAAATTGAAGAAGCAGAGCAGCAACAGCAACAGCAATAACAACAGCAGCAGCAGCAACAACAAACCGAAGTTCAAGTTCACGCAGCGCATTTTGTTTGTATCTTGCAGTTTGTGTATCTTTAGCTGCAATTTGTCTGACCAGAATGGAGAAGGCACATGTGCCGCCAACTGGACGCGACTGCTGCGGCTGCGTTAATGCTGTTTGCTGCTGTTGTTGTTGTTATTGTTGCATCTATTTTTGTTGCAGTTTATGAGTTTATGGCGACCCCCAATGAATTAACACGCCAGCTAAATATAAACATGAGCATGCAACAAAAACGACTTACTGCGAAAAGCAAGTAACTCACACACACGTCCGCACACACACGCCCACACATATGGGTGCACACACAGTTACGCACTCACATATTACGTTTTCGTTTTCATTCATAAAATAAGTTCAGGCCCAAAAAAAAAAAAGTAAATAAAGAAAATAAAGAAAAACGAAAACAGCAACAAAATATGGAAGCAAGCACAGGTAGCCCAAGGCAGCGCCAAAGGATATGGCAGGCAAATTAAGGCTTTGACCTAGAGAAAAACAAACAACTCGCAATACACACAACATGCCGCCCATACACACACACGCACACACGCTGCTGGTAGCTTTAACGGTAACGTGCGTGACTTTCAAAGTATGCGAGCTAAATGACACACTCGTAAGTTTGCACACACATATGTATGTACATTCACCCGCTTGCGAGTGTGTGCGTGTGTCTGTACTTGGTTAGCTCCTTTGCATGGCTTCATTGTGGCGCGCAGCACGTTTCATTTCATCGCATTTTTGCAAACATACTCAACATACTGAGCTGCCAAGCCTGCACGGCTACCAGTCTACTAGCCACCCCCCCCCCCCCCCCCCCCCCCCCCCCCCCACTCCTTCTCTCTTTCCCTCTCTGTCTCTCTCTCACTCACTCTCTCCCTGTCTTTGTCTGGGCAACGAATAACTCAATTTACACGTGACACATCGGGTGGCAAATTAACCCATTAGCAGAGTAAATGATAAACAAGACTTTAACACTTTCAATTGCGTGCATAAAATATGAGTTTACTTTAGGCAAATCTATGTATTGTATTTTAAATTTATATTCTAGGCAAATTTATATAAAATACTAGATATATAGCAAAGAAAGTTTACTGTGCGTAAATATATACATGTATAATTATATTGAAACCCGATTTACATACAAACAAAGAATTTTATTCATTAAATATTTAATTTCAGCCTTTATTTAAATGAAAGTTAATCAACACATTAACACGGATATAGACTTCACTTTTCTTCGATTACTATAGAATTCGCTATTAGTTATGGTTTAGAATGAATCGTAAGGCTATGAGGAATAAAACATTAATCTTTAACAACATATGCAACTGTAAATGCACAAGCGTTGACTTCATGTTAACTACAAAATGTGTAATTTAATTTTATTTTTTTTCTCTTTTACAACAAAATTTTGCACATTTATATTTACACTACAAAGATTTGTAAATGTGAAAAAAATTAAATCTACGTAAGAGTTTAGTGACTGAACAGAGTTCCGTTAACAACAGATCAGTATATTTTGTATGTGGAAACGGTTGTCTACGATTTCATTAAAAATTGTCTAAAAAAAAAAAAGAAAAAGAAAATACAAAAAAAAAAAAGCTGAAGTCAAATTAAATATTTCAACATGTTAACTAATCTCTACCCAGAGCGCTGCTTGAGAATGAGAGATGTATCTATGTACATATATAAATATGTGAATATAATGCAATAATGCAAACGGCAGCAGAGTGAAGCCTGGCATATTAGTAAAAGTTGGCTTAATTATGTTGCGAGGCGCATGTAACGTGAAATCGGAGAGGGTGTGGCAGATGCGCATGTTCAAGAGCTTATTGCATGCTTATTTTAATAAATATTTTAGTGCGCAAACAATTTTGAACAAATTTCATAAGTGAACAAAAGTTGAGAGCAAGCGTCGAAAACGTCAGATAACATATTCAAATATTTTACATTGGGGCAACATGGGGCGTATGCGCAACATCAGCTGTAGATGGAGCCGTAACTGGAGCCTGTTAGCTGATTCAGTTGAAATGCTGCTGGCAGCGCGTCAGCTTGATAGACAGACTGGAGAGCTGGTGGAGATAAAGAGATGAGAGAGAGGGGGAGAGGGAGAGGAAGAGGGAGAGATGAAGAGGAGCAATCGAGCTAGCTGCCATTCAACTGGTAACTGTGTAGCCAGTAGGAGCAGCAGGAGCAATCGGCACAGGAGTTTGGCAAACTGCCAGTTGCTGTTGCACTTGTTGTTCCATTCCTTGACTTGCCTCGACAAATGAAAGTCAGGTAGCAGGCAGCAAGCAGCAAGCAGCAGGCGGCATGTAGCACGCAGCAGTTGCTACAACATGAGGCAGGCTGCTGCTCGCCCTCGCTCTCGCCCCCGTCATGGCTGAGTTCTCTTATAGCATTTGGTCTATTCTGCACATGCAACGCGCATGGACATGTGCATGCAGGTGTGCCTGTTTGTGTAAGTGTGTGTAGCCCAGTTTATGCTGCGAATGCAATGCAGCTGAGAGTCACCTACATTCATTGCTTAAATTATTTCAGCTCTGGCCATTTGTGCCCTTCTGCATTCAGTATTTTCAAATGACGCATTGTTCGCATGTGCACATATACATACATAAGCATATATGTACATATGTATGTATGTATGTATACATATGTATATGTATGTGTGCACATCTGTGTGCTGCGTGTTTAATTCGCAAAACATTTGCAAAATGTTGCAAACTGTGAGGCAGCCAGACTCTCTCACACACGCAGCCATAGAATGAGAGTGAAAGAAAGGGAGGGAGGGAGAGAGAGAGAGAGAGAGAGAGAGAGAGAGGGATGGGGAGAGAATCAGATATTGTAGTGAATTGCGCGCATTGTTCATGGTTTCGTTTGTTGTAAGCCTCGCACACACACACACACACACACACACGTACACACACAGATACAGACACATCCGTGTTTGCTTAGCTTGTATCTGAAACATATCCCAGCTCAGCCTATGGATAAGATAACAATCAATATGTATAAATATATATTTATGTATGTGTATGTATATATATATATATATATACATATATAGACTTATCAATCAGTTTATACAGTTTATACATAATTCCGTCGATTTGGTATTATGTCACAGAGCGGAAATTAGGGCTTCAGGTAGACTTGAAATACGATTTAAATAACAACAACAAAAGTTGAACGTTGGCTTGATTTATCGGCAATATGGCAGTAAGAGCGTCTGCCAGAGGAAGCGCTAATTGTGCACATGTTGCAGTTGGAGTTGCAGTTGCACTTGGAGTCGAAGTTGCACATGCCGCATACACACACATTTCGCGTTGGCCTAATTTTCAAAATCGGGATCTTTATCGCAGTAGTCGTAACTCGTAACTCTTACAGCTTACAGCTCACAGCTTGCCACATGCGACTTGCAGAGAACAATGTAAATATGCGCGAGGGACTGCGGCAGGATGGGCTGCTGATGGCAAAGTGGGGACGCGAAACGCAGTCGCATAAAACGGAAAGTGCAGCAAATTGTGGCAGCTGCAACATCAATTTTGTTTCTCTTTTCTTCTCTTCTCTGTGTTTTTGTTTCTGCTTCAGAATACTGGCATTCGCCGATCGGCGGCGCTGCGGCAGGTTCTGCTGCCCGTTGGCCGTTGGCCTTTTGCCAATCATTTAAAGGTGCCTCTTCCTTTCCACTAATGCGAGTTGCTGTTGTTGCCATTGAAATTGCGACACGCAAATTGTAAGCGACGGCATAATCAGGCTTTAATTGTTCTACGCGGCAACAAGGCCCGACAGGCTGGAAAAAAGTTAATGGCAGCCTCAACTAATCAACACGAGAAATATGTGAACAAATATGAAAAAAATTTTATTTGAAAATATGGAATATTTATACTCAAAATGTGAAAAGTTTTATTTGGGAGAAAATAGCTAGAAAACCATAAATTCAGAATCTGTAAAGCATATAGTTAAATTAATGTAGACAGATTTTGAGATATTTATTTTTAAATATTTTACATATGAGTAAATTGTTGGAAAATAATAAATTCAGATTTGCTTTGATGAAGAAGTCATAAAAGTTGACAGTGTAGAAATCCTTGAAATTCGGGAGTAATTCTTATGCAATTACATGTTTTAAAACGTTAGGCTTGTATTGTTTTATTGGATGATACATATATACGTATTCTGTTATATTTAATTATAGTTATTTAATTATAATCACAATATTGTCTAAGAAAAATTGACCGATAACATCTCATCTGATTAGCAGTCTATTGGTGTTAATCAGGATTGTATTTATGTATTATGAATTGGTAATTCCATTCTATCAGCCTTTAAGATATCTCAGTACAATAAATATCTGGAAACTCATTCATTGATAGAACTTCCATATATCTGAGTAGATATTCTTAACTGGCCCAGGGCGAATTCGTAGACACTTCAACACCTCAAGTGGCCAACATCTTGCTACACAGTTACACACACACACGCGAACACACACACACACACACACACGTCCCATTGAACTTTGTGAAGCGCAACGAAATGTTGGCAAGTTGAAACACCAAAAAAAAAAGAACAGTAACAAAACGCAAGAAGTCAAAAGGCAACGGCAAAGGACGCGCAAAAAATGTACACCTGTGCCGTTTTTTATGAGAACAAAATACAAAATACAACAGAGACAAACACAACAACAACATAAGCAGCAATAAATGCGAGTAACTGCGAGGTTAAAAAAATGGCGAAAAAATCAAGAAAATGACAACTGAAAAAAAAAAACGCAGCAAGTGTGTGTATGTGTATGTATGTGTGTGTCAGGTCTTACAAAGCCAAAGCATAACTTACAAGCAACAGCAGCCAACGGCAATAAAAAGCCAGAAGTGAGTGTCCTTTACATTTTTTTTTTTTTTTTGCTTTTTTTCCTTTTTGTTTTTTGTACCTCTTGCTGCTTCCTGCCAGCGTGAAGTTGGACTTGGCCAACGCTCATTATATAGTCAAAGACCATAATTATGTGTTGAAGTCTGTAGATGTTTTAAGTGAGTGAGCAGAGAGGAGAGACAAGCAAAGAATAACGATAATAGCAGCAAAAATAAAATAAAATAAAAGGACTGGCTAGAGTGGAAAACAAATACAGTTGCCTTCGTAAGCCACGATAGCGACAGCTGAGCTGAGCTAGGATAAACGCATACAATTAGCAGCAAACATTTGCTTATCTCTACCACTACACAACAAGGCGTTTTCTGCTTCTGTTAATGGAACTCTGTTAAATTACTATACTCATAGATCTATTCCATGATATTGTCCTATTATTCACATCTACCAATCCATGTAAAGTATATGAAGTAAAGCCCAGTTAAAGGTATTCGAATTCACAATTAGTTAAGTAAGGCTGATCTCGATTTAATTTTGAATATTATAAAGAAAAGTTCATGTTTAAATTGAAATATTTCTAATGAATTTTCTGTTTATCTTATAGATTTTGAACCAAAGGATTTAAAAAACAACAACAACAATTGAAGGCGAAATTTCACTTTGGCTAATAATCAAACAAATTTCAACTCGAATGCTAACCAAAAATTCATAAAATCGAAAGCAAATCAACTAATTAAAAATGTATTAAATTTATACAAACAAAGATAAATAATAGCTAACTAAATTGAATAACAAATGAAGCGATAATGTTTAATTAATTCGTAAGGTAACCCAACAAACAAACAAACGGAAGACAAAGATTTTTAAAGCTTAAGCCTATATATTAAGTAATATTATATAGAAAAGCAACAAAAACAAACAAAACCCATTTTCGATAAAAACTGCAACTATTTTTTATATATATAAACATATTAACAACAAATAAACGCAAATAAAATTTTAATGCAAAACCAGAGTACAAAATTCATAAGCATCAATTTTACAAAGTATCACACAATATCAACAAGCTAATCAAATCATATATACATACATATATATATAATATATATATATATATATATATATATATATATATATATATACGTATACATACATATATATGCCAATAATGAATTAATGAATAAATCAAACAACGCATACAAAATACAAATTTACAACTTAAAACTTACAAATTACAAATTTACAAAACAACAATTTTTCAAGCAAGTCGCAAGTCTGAGACCCAGCACAACAACAACAGCAGCAACAGTAACCGCAACTACAACAAATATAATTTAAAGTAATTAAGCAAACAATTAGCGAATATCTAACAATTTTCATTTCGCATGGCTGCCGTTTACAACAACAAAAAGAACAACAACAACAACAATATCTTTCAACACGACAATTAAAGTACAAATCAAATAAAATTTTGAATTTTTCAACTTACAAATTTTGGAATAACAAGTAAATAGTAGTAGCACTTATACAACAATTAAAAAATATGAATACAACAAACAAATAATTATATTTATATATCTAATGTAAGAATAATATTCAAATACAAATTTTACAAACAAAACAAAACAAAATATGCACAAAGCACGCGGACTACGCGAGTTCAAAGTTCAAAGTATAAATTAATAAAAAGCCCAGAAAAATTAAATCAATTTTCAAAGCAACCAACAAATCGAACAAATCGAACGTAAAACTACCTCAAGAGCAGTGAGCGTGTACAAAACGAAAAGATTTCAATACGAATTACGAATTATCTAACTCTGCCAACCAGTGTGTACAAACTATATAAATATATATACATGCATGTAGATATAAAATTTTCCACATTTGACACTTGAGCCCGCTCCCGTTCCCCGCGCAGTTTGGTCTGGACTGCGCAGCCATGCGATTGTGCGGACTTAAATGGCGTCCACAATAATCGCACAGAGCAGCACAGGCGGCCCCGTCGATCCGTCAACTGCAACGAACAGCAGCAGCACTAGCATCAACGCCAGCAGCAACACTCTGCCGCCAATATCAGCAACAGTTGCTTCGGCAGCTGCTGACCTGCACAATACGCATCTCAATCAGCTGAACAGCCTCAGCCAACACTATACGACGCCGTATCATCATCACTACCAACAACAGCACTTGCAGCATCAACATCACCAACAGCAACACCAGCAACATCAGCAACAGCAACAGCAGCAACAGCAGCAACAGCAGCAACAGCAGCAGCAACATCAGCAGCAGCAGCTACAGCAGCAACATTACCAGCAGCAGCAATCGCTAGCGGAACAACAGTCTCAGCACTGGGACTATTATGCACGACAGCAGACAACGGCGCCTGCCAACAACATCAACAACACCAACAACAACAACAACAACAGTAGAAACAGCAACAGCGAGAACAACAACAGCAGCAACGCCAATGTTGCAATACCCCTGGGCAGCAGCAGCAGCAATGCTAATAGCACTGCTGCCAGTGCTAACAATGGCCACAGCCACGGCCACGCCCATGGGCAGCGTATTTATGGCACACACAACAGTGATACCGTTGCTGCCGCCTCCGCCGCCGCCGCTGCTGCCGCAGCAGCAACAGTAGGCGCCAACGGCAACAGCTCCAACGCCAATTCCAACTCCAACTCGAACTCCAACTCTAACGGCAGCTACACACGTCCCTGGGAAATGGAGTCCAAGGACAATCAGCCGCCCCAGAGCCAGCCCCACCCACAGTTTCAATCGCAGACGCAGTCGCAGCCGCAGCCGCAGCCGCAGTCGCAGTCACAGTCGCAGCCAAAGAGCGGCTTTGAGCCCTTCTCAAAGCTACCCTCATTCCAGAGCCAATTCCATGGTTACAATGATCAGCTCATGCCGGACGGCACGCCCATGCCGCTGCCGATTGGAGCCGCTGCAGCAGCAGCAGCAGCCGCCGCAGGAGCTGGGCCTGGCGCTGCTGCAGCAGGACTCGGTTCTTTGCAAACGGTGGCCATGTCGCCGGCGAGCATCTCGGTCAGTTCGCCGGGCATGATGAGCGTCGGCTCGCCGCTGACGCAGTTGCCGGGCATGCAGACCAGCATCACGCCGCCGTCGAGCAGCTTCACGCCGCTGGGCGCTCCGCCACCGCCGCCGAATGCATTTCATCACATGCACTCGCATCATCGGGCGACCGGAGCGGGCGCCTACCCGCTGATGCCGGCAGCCACGGCTGCCTTCGGCGACTTGCAGCTTTACCAGCCCCTGACGCCGGGCCTCCCGCCCCTGATCAAGAAGGAGTCGATGGCTCCGACGGCTGGCGCGGACTATGACATGCTAACGGGCAGCATGCTGCTCAAGAAGGAGGACTTTGATCTCAACAGCAACAGTGGCGCGCACCAGCAGCTGCATGGCCACCCTGGCCTGGGCGTGGGCGTGGCTGTAGGCATGCACACGCCCACATCTTACGACGGGAACAACAGCAACAGCTTCCCGCACGCAGCCAGCAGCAGCGGCAGCCACACGCCGCACACCACGCAGCCGCTGACGCCGACGCCGACGACGACGACGGCACCCATCAAGGTGGAGAAGCTGCTGCAGTCGCCGATAGCTCGGCTGGACGCGCGAAAGAAGGAGCGGCGGAAACAGCGGCCCAACTCGCTCGAGTCCAGCGCCGAGAGTGAGGCCAGCGGCATGGACGTGGACCCCAGCGGCGGCAATCCCGGACAGGTGGATGCCGTTAGCAGCACGGCCAACTTCAAGAGTCCGCTGAGCGCCCTGGGCATGGGCGACAGCAACGATGCGAACGCCAGTGGATGCGACAAGCAGGTAAGTTCCAGTGGAGGGCGCGTTAGCGGGAGCAATAATTGGCAAACGCTGCGAATAATAGGAACACCCACCCACAACCATAACCTTACACTACCACCAACAACATCAACAACAACCCCCCAACGCCAACCACTCCACCAACAACAACTCCTTCTCTTCTTCCGCCTCTGTTTTGCAGTCGAAGAAGAAGCGCAAGCGCTGCGGCGAGTGCGTCGGCTGCCAGCGCAAGGATAACTGCGGCGAGTGCGCCCCCTGCCGCAACGACAAGAGCCACCAGATCTGCAAGCAGCGCCGCTGCGAGAAGCTCACCGAGAAGAAGGTAAGTGCACAGACACATACACAAACCGTAAGCCAGCTGGCCATTCTGGCCAGTCGACCATTCAGTTTTTAAGATTTTCCCAGGCTCTGATTCGAGCTTGGTCCCGCAGCAGCACTGGCTTACGCAGAGCCGTTCGATTCCATTCAAAAAAGTTACTCAATGAAATTGCTGCATCTGCTCACCGCGGGCACTGACAAGGCCTACTGAAGGCACAGTGGGCTAAATCAGTGCCACTATGGCAAGCCGGTTTCCCACTCACTGATCATTTTGCATATGTTTAGGGAATTTTTGATTAGTATCGCACTCAGATCGTAGATACATACATACATAGTAATAATATTGTTTGCTATTGATAATGGGATTTTGGGGATGGGATTGTGATTGTTAGTCACATACAATAATCGAATATTTAGCTTCTATTGGCAATTTAATTGTATCGAAAAATGGACTGCGATTAACTAAAAACATATTCAATTATTAAAAAAAAAAAAAACGAAAATTGCATCGATCTCTAGAGTATTGGAGAAGCACCACACGTTTCAGTATCAACAATACCATCTAGTTATCATGAATTGAACGCCACACATCTTACGAATGAATTAATAAAAAAAAAAAACTTTGATCAGTTATGCAATTACTTTTCGTCGATTAATTGAAACGAATATTCACGTAGCTTAAATTAATCAAATGATTAAATAATCGATTAATAATTGATTTCGCCATCTTTATTTTGGGGCTCCACTGTAGCGCAGCTAAATCGGTGCCAGTGCAAACTGGTTTCCTTTTTGCCGCTCGCGGCCACGAGAGTTCGCGCGGTCTTGCGCTCCAGCGGTCAGTCACTCTAGATTTATGTCAGCGCAGATGGAACAGATGTTCCAGCTGGAGCCAGTGCAAATTAATGTAACCCCTCCCCTTTCAAAACATGCAACTGCATTCGCCTTCGACAACGAATTCGCCTTTGCTTTAGCAACTGCGTTCGTCTTCACTTTTGCCTCTAAGTTCGCCTTCGCCTTCGCCCTCGCGCTGTGCATGGCCACATATTCAACTAGTAACCTACAAGCACGTTTGCGTGTGTGTATGCATTTGTGTGTGCCTCTGCTTAAGTACTTGCGTACGTGCACTTGAGTGCATTTGGAGCATTCGCGTATCCTTAAGCTCGCAGCCTCACTGCCTCAGAGCTACCGAAGCAGCCGAGAGGAGGAGTTTTGCTTCGTTTTCCATTCAGCTTACATTGCGTTTCGAAATCACTTAAGAGCCTCGCCGCAGGCTGCGCATATCCTTAAATAAAATCAGGTTACACTCACACACACACGCACTCTCATACACCCGTAAATGAATATGCAGCTGAAACTACGGCCAGGCGGGTCCATTTTGGACTCTCAAGTGGCTGTGGTTATGTGATGTCTTCTTTGCTGGCTGCTTGACAAGTTCATTGGCCGAGCAGAGCAAAGGATATCTCAAGAGGACTTAAAAGGTACTCAAGAATTTATCATTTCGAATATTCCACATATGTACATAAAGCAAGCTAACATTTGAAATTGAAGTCAGCTGTTACATATGTATGTATGTACATATATCGATTTTGCAATTGATCGTGCTCTCTATCGCATCCTCTCTCTCTCTTTCCCTATTGTTCGCTTTCCTTAAAGTATTAGCAGTAAGGTATAAATTAAGGTCATGTTCACGGATGTGAATCGCTTCTATTTGGACGCGCTTCGTACGCCTCAAATTTAAGAGTAAAAGCTGAAGTAACAACAAAAACGATAAGTAAGAACAACAACAAACGCAGTGCGAATATGCAGTATGGAATAAAACAACAATAACACGATAATAACGAAACGAGGCAACAGAAACAACAACAGCAGCAGCAATAACAGCAATAACAGCAATAACAGCTACAACAAAAGAAAAGCAAACGTCGCGACGTTCGCAGCCGCTGCCGCCTGCAGGAGCAGATGTTCACAACCTACACATACAAACGATACTAACACACATGCAAAAACAGAGAGTCAGACAGAGCAGACATAAGTAAATAAGCGGTTGAGCGCAACGTTTTGTCTCGCTGCTACGATCAACGCCGGCAGCGAAAGCAATAGCAAGAGCAACGCGACAGCGCTGCTCGCAGAAGCAGCAAACAGGAAACCGAAAAAGAAGCGAGCGCGTACATAGTTCCAGCCGGCATGAGCGCGAGGGAGATAGCAAAGAAGATAGTTAGGAGAGCGGAGACAGCGAGCGACTGGTCACACAATCAAGAAGGAGGTTGACAGAAGAACGCGGACAGCGCTGCGCCTGCGCTTGCGTCCACGTCAGCGTCACAAAAGGTTGTCAAACAAGAAATGGCACGCAAAGAGACGCAGCCGATCGAAGCTGTCTGCTATCTCCTGCCGGCTCTGTTCCTGCCCTTACTGTTGTCGCTGTCTCTCTCGCTGCCACTGCCACTGCTTCGAATGACGACACACATAGATAAAGTTGTAAATTTTGCAGTCGCTGTGACATGTCAATATACCCAGCACACACACACAAATACACATAACCATCCACACATAAATTGTAGACGGCCAGCCACGGTTGTTGGCAGCTCTTCCTTCCGCGCTTGGCACACAATTGGCGCTTTATTTTATATCTTCCTCTGCTTTATCATCATTATTGTTGTTGCCGTTCGACACATGCATCCCGCTACACAAACACACATACATACATGCGAAAGGTCCCATGTGCTCTTCGTTTGGGCAGCCACTGGAAAGGCAATGCCCAAGACACTGTGCGACAAAAAGTTTAATTTGCAATTTCATACTGCCCCGTACATATGTACATACACATGTATGTATGCAATTGAAACTACAGCAGTTATATAGCGCAGGCTGCAATTTATTCTACTCCTATAGAGTATATTTTTTTTATATTATATTATTCTTTAAATTATACAAGTATGAGACTTAGTAAATTTTACTTAGTAGTTTCAATGGTGTATTCTGTTTCGCTGGTCTTCACTTTGTTGTTTCACAGTGTCAAAATGATCACACACACACACACACACACACACATGCATACATAAATACATATGTATGTAAAATTAATACAATGATGTCGTTTTCTTTCTTCTCTTTTGCGGAAGTTCTGTGCTCTTCAGCGAGTACAGCTGGTTGCCAATATTTCGGCATACTGTTGTGATTACGTATCGCTTGTTCTTGATGTCGTTCTTGTTGATGTTGTTGTTGTTTTTAGTTGCTGCCACAAATCGAATGCGGATCAATGCACTTCATGTGTATTTCTGTGGTATTTGTGCAGCTCTTGTAATTCAATACGCTGCTTTTGCTGCCGTCAGTTTCTGCGAGTTTTTCAGGTTTTCGGGCTTTGGTTTCTGCCCGACTGGGCAGCTGGTCACACTCTGCATGGAGTCGGAGCCGTGTCCTCATCTGCTTTTACTTTCACAAATCAGATCTGAAAATAAAATAAAAATAAAAATATAAAATGCCCCCAGCACAAGTCATTAACTTGGCTATTTGAATTGGGACCGTCCGCACACTCCGCTTCGCGCGCCTAAGTCTGAGAGCTGAGGCCGCTTCCTGTCGCAACTCGCCGCAGTGTCCCTTCCAGCTCGCCAGTGCCTTAAATATGCAGTTTTTCTTAAGAATTTTCTCATTAAAATGCTTTTTTCATTTCGCATTTTATTTCCATCGTCTCTTTCGTCAAAAGACTGGCAAATAAGGCAAATCAACGACAAGAAGAAGAGCAAATATTAAAAGGCGTCTGGCCCAACGAAACTCGCCGCCCAACCCTCCCCCAAAATGGCGGCCAAAGGCAACCTTTGCGTGAGTGCGGGTATGAGTGATTGACTTGGCAGTGTCCCGCCATACCTATTCCTTGTATTGTCCTTGCTAAGACTTTTTCAATTTCACTTTTGTGGCCGCCTGCCACACTGCCAACTAGCGACTGGCTACGACGGGCAACGGCAACGGGAACTTGCAACGGTAACTGGCAACTGGCGGCAGCAACTTCATCAAGCTAAATGCACTCCACTGAGCGAACTAACCCTAGCCCTCTAAGCCACCCATGACAACTTAAAGGTTTCACTTCATGCATACTAAATTCGAGCTGCCAGCAGAAAGTAGCTGGCACTTAGTATGGGGAGTGCAATGCTCCTACTTGAGCACACATCGTTTCTGACATACTCCCAGCACTCGTCCTCGTCCTCGTGCTCCTTCTCGTCCTCAGGCCTGTGGCACACATCCACATTCACTCGCAGGCACAGCTCGCATTTTAGCTCGTTGGCCTAGCCGGGTCGTGTGCAGGATAGCATATATAGACAGCACGATGTTGATAATGAGCTTGTGAACTTAATTATCTTCGCTGTCAAGCATGTGCATGTCTCTGTGTGTGTGTGTGTATTTGCATTTTGTATTGTGCAATCTGATATAATGTCGTGGTCTGACATATCCAGTTGCACCAGCACACACACATTCCCTCCCTACCTTCCTCTCTCTCTCTCTCCGTCTCCTGACCCTGCTTTATCATACATACCTTTCTCTTGCTTTGATGCAGAGTTTCATGTTTTTGTTTCTTAGATTTTTATAGCAAATTTCAAATTTTGCTGCTATAATTGACGCTTATGGCCAGGTGCTATGCTTGTCTCTGGTACAATGCTGCTTCAATCAGTCAATTTGCTGCTACCATGCAATCTACAGAGAAAGAGAGAGAGAGAGAGAGAGAAGATATACTGCTCAAGGCATGGATAGAGAGTTCATTGCACTAAATGGAAAGACAAACTGTGTCCAGTTGCAGGCTCTGCCACAAATCCGATTGAATTTTTGTTTTATTTCCTTGGGCTGCTTCCAATGCATATTCATCTGTCGAGCATACACACAGACACACACACACACACATACTAAAACACTCGGCCGTACGCATAGAGGCAAACATCTGCATTTGTTTCTCGCTTCCCTGCACATCTGCTCGCATTGTTCGTTTTTATATTTTCCTGTTTTTCTTTGCCTGAGCCTCAGCCTGATCCTTCGTCCTGCTCTAGGATTTAAAACAGACGTGCCGTATTTCTGCTGCACTTACTTCAGTCACTCTCTCTGTCTTCCTTTCTACTTCTCTCTCTCTCTTACACTCCCCGTATATATATTCACATTTGATCCACGCACGCTTATGAGTAAATACTTTCCATATATATACACACATGAATAGAAATATATATATTTGTGATAGACAAAACTATTTTACTTTGCTTTGAGCTGTGGGGGCGAATGACTTTTAAGCGGATTATGCACAACTACAAATATCCTATACAGTCTCTCTCTCTCTCTCATTTTGAACATATATAAAATTTTGCAGCTAAATATATTGTTTTCGTACATCAGATATATTTTATTATTATACCCTTAGCTTGACAGCTCGGCTAATATGTTAATGCAAGTCTATGAGTCTAAAGGAAATAAATATGTTTTAATATGTTAATGAGAGTATATTTTAAATGAGATCAGGAAAGAAATATGCAGGTTTTCATGCTGAATGCACAAGTGACAAAAGTTTCATAAAATAATAGAATGAATTTTCCAAATGATGGATGATGGATATGATATGGAGCACTAAAATTATTAAATAACTCATATACTAAAATGAGGAGTTTTAGAAATAATTAGCACATCAGCTGCACCAAGAAAGGCGTCCATCGTCATATCCGCCTGTGTATGAGTATATGTGCATATAAGTATATATATGTTTGTTAGTCATAAGCCTGTCGGCAATTAGAGTGTGTTTTTTTTTTTTCAAATCTAAATAACCACTGCTGTAACATACATATACATATTTTGCTTTATAAACACACATTTAAACATACAGTTTATTCCTCATTTTCCGTTTTATTTTAATTGGAAATTCGCTTTTTATGCTAAAATGATTTTAATTTAAATACATTTTTCTATTTTATTGCAGGAACCCAAATCAAAGCCCGTACGTATACACCATTTATTTATTTAACAAATTCCATTTAATTCTATTTATAAACACGCACAAAAAAGACATTTGCATTAGATTTTGAAAAACATTTTATAATCAAGTTCTTATCTTTTAGATAAAGAAATCGAGTAGATTATTCCAAGAATTTCTCTTAGAATTCATATATATGTAATACATAAATGTAAATGTCAATAAGCTTATGTGATAAGATCAACAATTTATAGATTGCCTAGAGGAACGAAATCTAAACTCTCATCTATGTTTTTTATTTTTTATTTATTTATTTTTTTTTTTGAGTCTTTTAGAAAAAATTGTCTTGAGAGTCCGATCTCATATATATATATATATATATATAAATATATATATATATAAATATATATATATATATATATATATATATA